>KN166389.1:345-12897 GCA_000757745.1 Steinernema scapterisci
AGGTGTCTCATTCTCGTCTGGATTCTGGGCATCTTTGTCTCCATCTCCAGCTTTGTCCGGTGTCTCGTTCTCGTCTAGATCCTGGGCATCTTCGTCTCCATCTGCAGCTTTGTCCGGAGTCTCGTTCTTGTCTGGATTCTGGGTATCTTCGTCTCCACCTCCAGCTTTGTCCGGTGTCTCGTTCTTATCTGGATTCTGGTCATCCTTGTCTCCATGTCCAGCTTTGTCCGGTGTCTCGTTCTTGTCTGGATTCTGGTCATCTTCGTCTCCATCTCCAGCTTTGTCCGGTGTCTCGTTCTTATCTGGATCCTGGGCATCTTCGTCTCCATCTCCAGTTTTGTCCGGTGTCTCGTTCTTGTCTGGATTCTGGGCATCTTCGTCTCCATCTCCACCTTTGTCTGGGGTCTCGTTCTCGTCTGGATCCGGGTCATCTTTGACCTTAGTCTCGCCTCCTTCTGGACCAGACTTGTCTGGGATCTTGTCCTTGTCGCTGTCCGGGTCCTGGTTTGTCTTATCCTTGCTTTTGTTATTGTCTGTTTAGGTAAATGTTACTTTTGATAGACTTTACAGACCTTACCTTTGCTCTTAGATTCCGCGAAGGTCTCCTTCTTTGTAGGACACTTGTCTGGTTGTTTCAAAGTCTCATCGTTAATGTATGAAACAGGCGTTTCGTCCACTCCTTCAAGCCAATGATCTGGAAGTTCCACGTCGCAAAGAAAAGTTAACGTTTTCGCTTTTTTCAGAAACTCTTTAAAATCGACCAAATCCGTTTTCTTGTTCTGTTTGAGTCTCCGATATTCTTTTTCCATGTCACTCCAAGTCCATTTTGTCGATTCGTCCAAGACCTCCTTTTGCGTATTGTTCAGTTTTTTGTAGCCAGGCAGATCGATCAATGCATTCTTTGCAGTTTTGGCGGATTTCGCCTTATGTATAGCCTTAGGTGTGGTTGTCGTGGTTTTTGCCGAGGTTTTTGGCTTGGTAGTTGGTTTGTTGGTTGTTGTAGTAGGGGTAGTACTAGTTGTAGAGGTTGTTGAAGTTGTTGTAGGAGTTGTTGTGGTCGAGGTGGTGGTTGTGGAAGTGGTGGTGGTGGTTGTGGTCGTTGTTGTCGTGGTGGTTGTAGTGGTTGTTGTCGTTGTTGTGGTTGTGGTCGTTGTAGTGGTTGCTAAATTTCTGGTTTTGTTATCAAGTTGGACAGCGAACATGAGCTCCTTGGTCTTCTGTCTTTAGTTTACACCCTGACTTACTATGCTCGCAGTGCTTGCCAGAGAATCCAAAGGCGCATGCGCACGTATACTTCCCACGTCCGTTGGTGCAAGTGCCGTTATTCTGGCAAGGCTTTGTTCGACACATGTTTTCATCTGAAAAGCTTTGCATCAATATTGTCAGGCATATCAACTGACCTATATTGCAATAGTTGCCTGCGTAGCCTTTGTCGCACTCGCACGTTGCGGTTTTTTCCTTTGCGACGCATTTTCCGTGACCACACTTGTCTTTTAGCTTATAACAGTAATCAAACTCTAAACAGATATATGAATCATTGAGGTCTTCGAAATTACTCACGATCGCATTTTTCTCCCTTCCAGATGTTCATGCACTTACACCGCGTGCGGCCGTTCTCATCGTCTTCCCATCCATCAGCATTTTGGCAGCTTCCAATCTCTGATTTTTCTGAACACGTCGCTATTGAGAATATGCTTTGTATATTATTAGACATACTTGTACAAAGCTCGCCGTAAAAAGAGTCTATGCATTTACATGTTAAACTAAGTCCTCCAGATTTCTTTGCTAGACAAACACCTTGTTTCTTGCCGCAGTAGTCATAACCCACACACCCTAAACATTGGTCGCATTATTAGTAAGACTGGGGCTGAGCGCACTATCGCTCACAGGTGTGTCACACCATAATTAACATTTTATAAGCCCACAATGCAACCGTGAGAGAGTAGTACGTCGGAGCGACCACGACTGCACTATTCACGCTGCTAAGTCAGTTTTGGTTTAGGATCTGGCTGTGGATCTACTTTTGATAGCTTCCCTTCCGGAAAGTCGCTGCTCTAAATCTTGCCAAGTAAAAGCAAATTTTTAACATAATTTATAAATTCATGCAAACAAACACTGAAAATTGGTCAATTGGAGACCTATAAAATCGTACTTAAAATACTCTGAATGTGAAATTCTAGATTTAAATTTTACTTTAAAGTCACTTTTAAAACTTACACTTTCTATAGTCCTCGTACTCGGCTTTATTTTGGATAGGTGCTAAAACATTTAACTAATCTGCATTGCAAGTGAAGTTAACACTTACTTTGGCAGTACGTTCCCGTGAATCCCGGTTGGCACTTGCATTCGCACTTTTCGGAACCAATAAAATTTATTTTGTAGGGTTTCACGCAAGTACAAGTTCCGCCATACATGCATGGGTTGTCATAGCAAAACGAAAGAACAGCTGCAAAAAAGAGAAGTAAGCTTCACTAAAACGTCGCGAAGACTGGCTACATTGGATAGACTCTTTAAAGAAACTAAGAATCCAACGCCCACCGCTCTGTCCGAAAAATCGGCAGCTCGGGCAAAGCAAGTGTCATTAGGCAATTGAATAAGCGCTTTTTGGCGCCATCGGAAATGTTTGAAAACCGTTAAAACTCTGAAGTATTTCAAAGCTAAAATATTGTTAAAAACTTACTATCCTTGCAACAATCGCCTTCTTGTAGACCTGTGGGGCATACACAAATTCTGCACTGATCACCGCTACCGCCCTTTAGTATACAAAAACCGAATTTTCCGCAGTCATTACAAAGACCTTCACAGAAGTTGATTTTACAAAACAAAGATAAGACAAGCAAGATAGCTGTGGGCCACCGCATCGTTCACCACAGCGTCCTAAGACACTAAGCCGCATACAAAAAATGTTTCCAAAAATTAAAAATTTATGAGCACGTTTCACGGGGAGCGAAGATTAAGGGTTGACGCCGATGACTTTAAAATTTTGCAAAGAAAGAAGGGTGCTAAACGAATTTTTTACCGGTTTACGTCATAAATACCGTTTTTGAAGCGCATGTCAACACTCGCACTTGCAGATCAAGTTAATTTGGCAGAGTTTTTGATGTTGGTTACGAATATACACTTCCCATTGTTGGTGCCTTTTTTGAGGTTTTGGCCCGGAAAGTGCATTCTAAAGTTTCTGGACCGCACACAAAAGCTTTGAAAAACACCCAAAACCACGGTCAAACGTGTTTCGGAGGTGACGTGGCGGTGCTCACAGTCCGTATTGGTTTACGTTCTAACCAAAACCCCCAAAAAACCGAACCTAGCCATTGGTTTCTAACCCGCAGCTTAGGCATGCCAACCGTGAGCACTACCACTGTACGGCCGATGCAAGTCTGACCGTAATTTGTGATGACCGTAATACAAGTGGATCAGAAAGTGGTGGTTTGGGTTTTTCACTTTTTTGGTTAGAGCGCGGAAGGCACATTTGGCGCGTTTGACGTTTGAGACACTTTGACTGTAGGCATTTTTGGCCGTGATTTGTTTTTTTTCGGTTTTTTCAATGCATTTATTTATTACTATGTGTTTCAGAGACTACCGAATGCACTTTACGGAGTCAAAACCTCTAAATAAGTACCACTGATGGGGTTTAGCGTCAGAAACAGCGTAGACGTTAAATCAAATTAAATGAATCAGCATCAAAAACTAAACTTATTTTGCCAATTTTCAACTTGATCCGCGATTAATAGTTGAGAACGTTCAGATCGATTTTTGGGTTACACTCGCATTCCTAGGTTTGAACGCAGCGTCAAAAATTTCTGTTTTTTTTACTTTTGTCGAGTTTTCTTGAACGTTTTTGCACGACGCTCCCACATGATCAGATGTTTCCTGTCGGTGTTTATCGGAGCTGTTTACAGTTTCTCCGCTCTTTGATCCCTTCAGTTTTTCAATGTTGCATTCACCCGCTCTCTGGATTCCGCGGCGCTCAGAAAAATGAAAAACATTTATCGAACCAAACAGCGGTGATTCACGAGTGGCAGAAACATGCGTCTGTTTGTTGCGGTGAACATCAGTTTCTCCTGATATTATGGGAACAGTGGCCTTGGAAATCCTGCTGTCATATTCGTCTCCATCTTTTTTCATTTTCTCCGTTTTTCACTGTTGCATTCCCCCGCTCTTTGGTTTCCGCGGCGCTCAGAAAAATGCAAAACATTTGTCGGTGTGTTCAGAGGCCGGTGGAGAGCCAAGCAACCGTTTGACAAAGAACCTGACGGATGGTATCTCGTTCTTCAAAGGAATTCGGCTTTTGGCTGAGAACGACGTTCCGCTCAGTCGAACAGTTAGTCGAACATTTTGATTTGGAATCGATTTGGAATCCGAAAGATTAAAGGCAGGAAGTCTCAGCAAGTCGCGAAGCAACTATTGTTTTAGGTTCAACTTCTGTCAGCTCTTCCCTTGAACAGCTCATCTTCCTTCCACCCATTGTTTCGTGCTCTCGCGAGTGTTGTACTCAGCAAGGAATACCCTCGCTACATCCATTGGCTTTTAAAAGAAATCAAAAAACAAGTTCAGACATCAATCAAGGTAAACCAAACTTCTCCTAAAGACTTTCTTGTTTGGTATTTAGACGTCAAACATCCTTTCCGCATCTCTCAAAAGAACCTTAATTGAAGAATACAACAGTACTGCATTTGACTCCAAACTCAAGCACGCTCCGACACAGTTGGACACCTCTAGCTGGTTTCACGAAAGCTCGGTAGCAAAACTTGTTTGCAGCCTCTTTTAGACTGACATGTTTTAGTTCCTTGTCACAGCAGCACTCTTGCATGCTCTGGCCAAAACTTCGATCTTGTCTCACCTCGAAACGAAACTGTCAAATAAGGTACAATCTGAGAAAATCTAAAAGCTGACTTCTCTTATTCCTAGAACGAGCTTTTGTCCACCAACCCGGCTACCGCATGCTGCCCGTTTTTCAGCGAAATTGACGCGATGTCGATGTCCTACAAAGAGGTGTTGACCACTTAGGAAAGACGCAAGCAAGGAATGAAGGAACTCAATATCGCGGACTATGAAATCCCGGAAGACGTCGAGAAGCCACTGTTCTTTTTCGGATTGACTAGACGATTCTGCAACCCCTATTCCTCGAACAAGATGAAGATCGATCGCCTCGAGACTTCCGTGGAGTTCCAGGACGCCTTTCACTGCAAGGACATGCGGATCGATGCTTCCCGCTGTCAATCGTGGTCGCGTTTCCAAGACGTCTAATGCCATCTTGCATCACAATGATGATATGCCACACTTTCTGAGTTGATGAATGTATTCCCAGCGTCTAATAAATTTGCACAGCTTGAGATTCTTCCTCCGATTACATGCAAAGGAGCGTTGGAAAGAGCAAAGAGCACTCCGAGAGAAGATTACAATGGAGACTCTGTCAGCTGCAAACGTGCTAAACACGTGGCCAGCGATGAATCAACGCAACGTCAGAGATCAGATCAAAGTTCACTTTTCACAATTCCAACCAACCCCTCAAGGCCTCCCGCTGCCCGGACAAGAACTCCAATGAACCGTGATATGCTTTTTTGTTTATTCGGCTTTTAAATAAGCTTAAGACATTCGCGAGTGGATCTTGCTGCCTTTTCAGTGCTCACTTTGTCATGATTAGCCCAATCACAAGGCAAACAATCAAATACAAAAATTCAATAAACGTAAAGAACGAGATGCCCATTAAGATTCCAAGTAGACCGCCAAGATTTGAGACAAACTTGTTCTCCTAAATTGGCTAATTTAAACAGAGTCAGACTCCTGTGGCCTACATCAATCTTCGGCTCCTCCTTAAAGTAAACTTGGATAAACTGCGGAAAGTACACATTTATAAGAGTGCTGTCGTTGATGCCTTTCTCACATTGAGGGTTCAGGTCTCCTTTGCAGCTTAGTGCCTGAAATTCCCGAAATGGATGGGTTAAGAATACGGACTCTCACTTGGTTGTCATGGGACCAAGAAGCCGTAAATTGGCCGTTCTCGCAAGGTAGAGGGCAATGGCAGTCAGCCCAGTTTGATGGGTCTCCGCGTTCTTCAGTCACTTGTGCAACGCATGTTCCTGGAAACGGGATTTGAGATTTTTAAAGACTGAAAGACGTGTTTACGATCTCCCAATTTGCAAATAGTTGTGTTCTCCTTGGCTGGGAATCGGGGGTCCATGCAGGCACATGCTGTGAAAACGGCATCTTGATAGCAGCTTCGGAAACAGCCCTAAATTGCAAGATTACGGGTTTAAGGAGTTGGAACAGAGACCAACGTCGACGGAGTATTTGCCAGCGTAGTAGTAAGACTTGATTTCCGACCTGTCCTTAACGCATTCGCCGTAGACGCCGCCAAGACGTTTGAAAGTGGACTACAAGGATTACTGTATCACCAAGGAATACCTAACTAGGTCTCACCTGCTTGATTTCAATGTTAGTCTCTCCCCCCGGTTTAGCCTGAAACCGGAGAGACTCTCCAAACACCGTTTCATCACTAGAATGGACGAAAACAAGCAGAGAGGCGCTGTCAACCCAAGGAAGATACTCCTTTTGCTGGACCCTCATGAACAGTTTCAGGCCCTCGTTCTTCCCAGTGTGTCGCAGAGTGTACTTGTCAGCTTCAGATTCGGAGTTGAAGGTAAAGCAGTTTCCCAGAGTGGGCGAATTCCATTTCATAAACACGTCTTTTGACAGCTCGCTGCCCTCGTATGAGATCCATTCGAAAAGGTCGTCGTGATCCCAACTGCTCATCATCTGTTCTTCGGAATCTTTGAGGGCCAGAAAGAATGGGACCACGGTTTTTATAAGACCTTTGTCCTCGATCATCTCGTTCATAATCTAAACAGTCATCTGGATTCAAGTCAAGGAAGTGGGAATCTTACGGATTCCAGTTCCGCGGTGGTGGTCTTCAGATGTTGCATGGCGTTCCAGATGATTTTGGCTAAAGATCAGGTTAGGGTGGTTCAAGATGACGAAAGCTTACGGTAGGTACAAATAGGACCTGCATTTTCCTTGCTGCAAATACACAGGAACTCGTTAATTCCGTCTAGGCATTCTGCTCCTTGATCCTTAGTTCTACAGACGTTGCTTCCATCGATGTGACAGTCGTCAAAGTCTCAAAACCACAAATTGACAGGACAAGAATGACGTTTAGGCTCACTTATTTCACACTTGTCCCCAGAAGTTCCGTTGAGGCAATGACAAGAATAGGCGTTAAGATGGTCTACACAAGTAGCATTGTGTTGACAAGGCATTGGGTCGCAGTCGTCGATATCTAAATGGGTCTAGGATTACGGTATCCTGGCTTCTCTGGATCTGCAAAGGTTCTACGGCCCATCGATTATCCAAGGCCCGGGCAGTAAGCAAACCGACATCTTAAGTCTCTTCTGAAGCCTTCTCTCACCTATCTCGCAGTACTCTCCTGTATACCCAGTTTCACAGTCACACCAGCCTCTCTCGTTGGTAGAGTTGCAAGTTCCGTGTTGGCACTTGTCTCCGATCTCTTCACAAAACTCAAAATCTGGAAATTTGAAGCTAAAAATGACCTTGACTAGATTTACTCACATTGACAGAATTCTCCTTTCCAGATTGACAAGCAGTCGCATTTAGGCCGATAAGGATCCTCAGGGTCTGGGTAACAAAGTCCGCCGTTCTTGCAAGTGTCTTTGGAGCATGGCAGTTTGTCTAAAGTAGGTCTTTAAGACGGGTATTTGCAGTTCTAGCCCACGTTCACACAAAGGTCCGGTGTATCCAAGATCGCAAAGACAGGCAAACTCAGATCCGTCGCCAATGGGAACACAGTATCCGTTCTTGCAAGGCTTAGAGAAGCAGACTAAAGTGGGGTTTATGGAATTGAGAGTCAAAGTAAAACCGACCGTTACAAACAGTCGGTTTCTCGTCAAATTCAGGTGCCTTGGCTAGACCACCCTTGCACTTGGCAGGACCTGTAAGGAACTTTAGATAAGCCGGGAGATGCAAGAAATCAGACTTTCGCAGTATTTTCCTTGGAATCCCTTTGTGCAAATGCATTGTTGAGGTTTCGGTGTCCAAATAGCAAATAGCCCTCTTGGAGGAACTTTGCAGCTGGCTCCGTTGAGACAGTCGTTGACGTTACAGTATATCTTGGCATCTAGGTTTCGGAATTTAGGGCCAGATTCAACAGTAGAGCCGCTTACCTTCACAGTTAGAACCAGCTTTGCCTTTTGCGCAAACGCACTCAAAACCGTTAAAGCCTAAAGGAGCACAGACTCTTCTAGGTCCGCACTCTACGTCTTGACATGGGTCGTCCATAACCCCTAAATCGGAACATTAAGACTCAGATTTGAATTTAAGGGGACCTACTTATCTCACAACAGAGTCCTTCAAATTCCTTTGGGCAGATACACAACTCACAAGCCTTAGTTTTGACAGTAACGTCGCCTCTATTAGGCTCACTTCTGTTGAGAGGCTTAGAACAATAGCCAAAATTACAGCCATTAGGACAGGGAATTTCCGTAAAGCCGATATCGTCGCTTCCAAGCACAACAGAAATTAAGATTATGAAGTGTAAGCTTCCAAGCATTGTGATAGGACATTAGGCCAAAAGCCACCTTATGGTCTCAACGCCATGGACACGTGGTGAAAACTAAAGATTGCATGCGTGCATGCAAAGTTTTGAATTTTTTAAGAGGTTGAATTTGCAGCAGGAAAAGAAACAGAGAACGAATTGGTCGTTAAGGAGCTTTTTGGTCTTTGGATTGAATGAAAGACTTCCAAAGTCTTGGAAATGGCGTTTGCACGTATGGCAACACGTGGACGTTTTTTGACTCTTTTAACATTCAAAAGGCAAAAACTTGGGGGTTGTCTAATTATGAGGCAAATCTAATGAGCGTCCGCATTCTTGTTAAGGGAGAAAACGTTGTAGATGGAGAAAACGCTTTGAACTCGTCACTATCGCTTACGTTCACACCTTGCTGAGTGTACGCAAACTTATCAGATCTCACAAGTCAAGCAGGCGTGGTGAGTAGTAAGGTTGGAGACAGCTTGGGAATTCCACGTTCTGTGAGCTTTTTGGTCTTACACGTTTTTCCTTATGTTTAAAAATGTTTTTTTTTATGATTTAAGATTCATTTTTGAGGTTGCCTGGAACACTCCCCGAAAGTTTCAGCTCAATGGGATACTTGTACGAGTTGTCAGCTTTCTTATCTTGCGAAATACGTCGAATTTACTTCTCTAGATGTCATTTTGGAGCGTTTTAGTTCTCTTAAAAGCTTGTCTCAAGGTCTTGAAAAACACAAACAACCGCAAAGTCACATCCACACAACACAAGGGACATTTCTCTCCCAAGCGGAGATCAAACCGCCCGCTCGATCACAAAACCGTTTGAGCGCAGCAAGTCTGAACTTCAAATCTAGGTGACCTTATTGATACAGTGCGACTAGCGGCAGATGATCGCAGATCAAAGGGAGTGATTTCTAGTGAAACGTGCGCTCTTGATGTAATGAATTGCTCTGTCTGTTTACTAAAAGTCTTGCTTGGATTCTTATTGGCAATTGCTGTAAATGCCAAACTGTTAGCACGAGATATCAAATGGACGGATAAGCTGGTGGCGAACCGAACTTCTGGGTGCCTGCCCGATATGGTCTTAACGGATGTGGCAAGGAAGGCTTGCAAAAAGGTATTTTTTTTCATTTTAGAATTTAAACTTGAGATAATTTCAGCATCTGATTCGCTATGCTTTGTCGAAAAAATGTGACTCCAAATCTCATGGCGAAATTCTGATTGAATGCAGTCCTGAAGACCGTCGAGATGAGATTGTCGTTCCCAGTCACGTCTACGACGACTTTTACCACACTCTGAATCTTCTGATTCTTTTGAAATATGACGTTGACGCCACACACCTCAACACGACCGAAAAGGGACTCAATGCCTCTATGGCTCTAGCTTATCACCAGCTGAAGCTGAAGGCGGACTCTGTGGCTCCTCTGATGGTCAACGAGCTTCTTGCGTTTAATCCCACGTACTTTTTTGAGGTAAGCTTGAGAGTTTAAGGTTGGGTTTGAGTCTTAGAGTCTTCAGGGTCTCGAGAAACACGGAAGTGGCATCGTTATATCCCGGGAACACGTCTTCCAAGAGATCGCTCACGAACTCAGGGAACTCGTGCTTCAAAACCGAACTTTCGCTCTTCTAAAGCTGGCCGAGAATCTGCTGGAGGGCAAAGAAGCGAACGGGACCGATCTTAAGAGGTTCAACTTGGAGAACGTTGGGAAGGCCGTGATGAGCACGAAGGCGGCCAAGTTTCCTGAGCTTAAGAAACGCATTGGTGGGTGACCCATAGACCCATAAGTACAATTTAAGATCAGAAAGCTTTTAGACAACCTTTACGTGAGTCTGTGCTCCAATTACACGTTTGGAATCGCCCAAAAATACTTGGAATTCTTGTCAAGACCTGACGCCCACAAAGAGATCCTTACCTACTATAAGCGGATCTTCGGATCTGGTCACGCAGTGTTCGCTTTGGGAGTCAGCGGGTTGTTCACGAATCACAAGAACCCTGAGAAATGTAAGACCAACTCCTCATTAAAAGCTCAATTTCTGCATTTAGTCTTGCCCCTGATTGCTGAGAAACGCGCCGAAGGCCAGTCTTGGTCTGATCAGCTCGTAGTCTCCTCTAAGACTGGCTGTCTCTCCGGAGACCGGCTCCAACTTGAAGCCAAAACTCTATGTGGAAACCCAAGCCAGGCTGTTTCCAACAGCACAAAGTTGTTCTTCCCTCACTCGACTCTCGAAAACTACAGATTCCGAATGGGAGAACCATGTAAAGAAGCCGGGAAGTTCAGAGGGATAGTCTTCCAGTGCGACATCCCTTGGTTCCAACCGTCGCTTCCCTCGAAGACCCTTTTTGAGATTTACTTCCACGACGTCCAAATGGCAATTTTGATCCAGTATGCAAAACTAGCAAAGCAGATGTTAGAAGCTAAGGAGAAGAACGATGTGGCAAGGTCGTCTCAACTGGAAAAACGTCTGGGAATTAAGGCGGAAATGATGCTAGAGAAGTGGCTAGAGAAGACTCAGAACTTCGATATTTATGATCGGCATTTCAAGTATCAGCACTACGCCTATAACCCAACGGTGAGTCCACAGGTCTAAGCAAGATCATGCCCATTTCTAGGTATACGACTCCGAAGACCAGCTTCTGACCTCCCGGGAGTATACGATCCGGAAAATCCTTGGCAAACTGCGCGTCACAACTCTAGTAGAGCGCACAAAGATACTTCTGAAATGGGCGACCAAACTTCTTAAAAACGAAGAAATCTATGAAGATGAGCTAAGGCCGTTCAATGGAGAAAGGCTTCTTCCAAAACTTGAGCTCGTTTCCAGCTTCAACGGAGAAGTTTTGGCAGGAGCTAAGGAGAGAATAGGTTTGTTTAGAAACGTTCGTAAAATAGTGGTTTTGTTGTTTTAGAAAGATCCTACATTAGCTTCTGTCAAAGCCACACGATTGGAGTAAACAAGTACAGACTGGACTTCTTGGAACATCCAAATGCGCATAAGAAACTGGCGGAGCTTTTCAGGACGATTTTTAGGAATGGAGAGATTCATGCAAAGTATTGATTTCAAATGAGATTGAGTGTAATAAAGGACCAGAGATGGCGGTTTTCGGTTTTTGGTTCGGTTATCGGTTTTCGGTTCCGGTTAACCGAAACTTCGGTTTTCGGTTTCGGTTTCGGATTCGGTTAACCGAAAAGATCACTTCGGTTTCGGTTTTCGGTTTCGGTTAACCGAGCCCATCGGTTTTCGTTCTTTTTTTTACAAATTTGTTGCAAAAAACTTCAAATTCGCGAAATTTGTTTCAACCAACGTTTATTTGGACGGTGATTTCATAATTTTAGCTTGTGAAAAAACTTAATTTAGTGCATTTTTAAGCTTACGGTCATCAAAAACGCACTTTAAAACGCGTTTTTGTAAACCAACGATTTTCGGTTCGGTTTTTTTGGTCGGTTTTCGCTTTCGGGTAACCGATGATGTAACCGAACCGCCATCTCTGTAAAGGACTTTAAGATGTGAGTTAAGATCCACAACACAGCCCACAACACAGCCCATAACACAACAGTTCTACGTTGACTATGTGCTTGAGTAACCGACGTTAACAAAGTTTAAATGTGCCTGTAAATGTGGTTTCCAGCATACGCTTCTCGTACAAAACTGACGTCCAAGCCGGAAGCGGAAGTGCATGCGCGCGGACGCCCTGCGCCGCAAAACTAATGTCAAAACCAGCTACCATACTCGTATAACAGCAGGAGGCTATTTGCGTGGAAGTGTCCAAATTTGAACCCGCTGTGTCAGAATGCAAGTTTTACATATGACCGTAGTTTCAAAATCGTGGCGTCCTACACGTCTTTCCAAAACAGGAACATTTGGGCTATTTCCTAAAGCACAGAAACACAAGAAGCCGAACAATCAAATAGGCAAATTCGATTAAAGTGAGAATGCAAATCCCGCAGAGAATCCCGAGAAGACCTCCAAGATTGGCGATGAATTTGTTGAACTGAAACCAAACCTGATCGATTG
>KN166390.1:6618-28285 GCA_000757745.1 Steinernema scapterisci
AACCATGAAAAATCAAGGACAAAGTTCCAGATCACCTGAATTCAGGAAAAAGGAAGCATAGAGCCCAAAAAAGACGGAACCATTACAATGTTCCATGAACCCTAAACAGTTTAAATCACGAGTCCTCGTCGACTCTTATTGTAATGGAGCCAATTAACCCTTTTTTTCTTACTCTTGATGTTGCCTCAGTGATCCCAAACCCGTTTCTTCACCCTCGAGAATGCTGCGCAACGAAGGAGAAAAACGTACCGTTTCCAAACCTTCGGACGCGCAAACAACGCGAAAAATTAGGATTAATTGAAGGAGAGAATGTGTCTGAGAGGCAGGAAAAAGGAATTCTGGAGCTCTTCCGCTTCTTGTCCTCTTCTTATCCACTACGCGGTGTTTTGACTGGCGAGAGTGTCTTCTCCTGTCGTTCTCACGCCGTCCTTCGTGGGATCCGCGGACGATCTCACGAGTCACTTTAGAAAAAGGCGATTCATTGGAAAAGAATTTTCATCCCGCGAACCCGGAACGCACTTGAACAAAGAGCGTTCTAGCGGAAAGGTCAGAAAAGCCTAAAAATTGAGCTCGACGCAAAAATGAAGAAGACCGAAATTGTGCGGAAAGCGAAGATTTAAAAGCCGCTGGTCACGAGAAAGCCAGACGCCCGAAACCAGTTTCCGGTGGAAGTGGATCACTTAATGCAAGGACGGTAGCTTCAAAATGGTCGAGCGCGTGGCCGCTCTCGGCATCGTCGGACTCGAGCACAGACTTTGCACCGAATTTACATGTAAAATTGACTCGGATCTACGGCGCGCCGACGGCGAACCCACTAATTTGATTTGCGGAACATCAGCATTACGCAATTCAGCGAACAGCGACTACGTCAGACCGGCGATTTTCGAAGATCAGCGTCAGATCTGGGCGGCTTTTAGAGCGCCGGATTCAATAAAGCCTTCACCGAGCTGATTTGAAACAGTTTCTGGCCTCATTTCAAGCCTTCGAAGTTCAATCCAATCGGTATTTATTAATCTTCATAAATATAAACGATTGTCGAACCTCAAAGAGGCATAATTCGGTTCTTCATCTTCTGTGGCAATGCCATCAAGTCCTGTCGAAGACTCCTAAACACGACCTCATTACCGTAATCTCCGACTGCGCGTTCCTACCTGTCCAGAGGCAAAACGGACGGAATCACAACCGCCGGCAAGAGCCTATGAAGGAACACAAGAGCCACTCCGGCCCATCGAGGCGCGTTCTCGTTGTGCTTCAGGAGCCCCACAAGAAGCGAATCCACTTCAAAAGGAATTAGCAAGGCCAGACACTGGAAGAGATCCAAGGCCGTGGCGTTGTTCCTGCTTTGGTTCTAAATGAAGGGACATATATAGAGCAAAATATAGCTCGCCTACCGTGAACACGTACTTTATAACCACGATCACGTAGATCACCATGGCCACATGCCGTGCATAAAGCACTGGCTTCGCTAAGAACTCCGTTGGCTCCTCGAACCAATGATTTTCGAGGTTATAGTCGAATTCCAGTTTCAGGTATGAAGTCATAATTAGGAGGACGGCCAAAGCGTACCACATGAGGAAGATCACGTACTGCAAATATCGTAATTTAAGACACGAATTTCAAGATTTGCTTACATGATGAATATCGTTCTCGAAGGAAATGTGGAAGCCGAAAACCGCAGAAAAGCGATTAATCACGAGGAGAATGTTGAGGAGGCAGCATGCAACCATAAACCAGGAAGAGAGCGATCCGGAGGTCTGAAAGTAGAGGTACTAACGCTTAGAAATTAAGGGGAACTTACAATGCTGATATAGTCGCTAAAGGTGGTTTGGCACAACTCGAAGATTCCGCTCATGAACGTGGACAGCAGCGACATGACGTTCGCCACGGCCATGTTCTTGACGATACGGTAGAATATGCTTCCTTCGTAGCATTTCTTCGTTGAGAGAATCTGGAAAGAGTAGATGAATCTCAGTTCAAAAGCACGATTTCCAAACCCAAATCACCATCGAGTACAACGGAAGGAAAACGAAGCACATGACCAAATAAGAAACGCCGAGGAAAACGGGTTCAAATGGGGGTTTGGGGAGAGAAACGTTGGCAGCGGTATTCATGGATGTATACATCACGAATTCCAGCGCGTCTGGGAGGAGGAAGAGGAGGATTAGGATATGCGCTCATTATCTTGTAACGCATTATTTTGAGTGCAGATGAAAAACCGCGTTTGGATATAATTTACGGAAGCGTTGCGTGGGTCGATGGAACGTGCGTATGCGCTTTGATGTCCACAGATGTCCTCAAAATGGAGGGTTTGGAACCACGGGAAATTGATGGTTTGTTGCAGTGACACGTGAACCCAACACATGTGACTCTCGCCGTCGCACAACCTAAAACGTGAAAGACGACGCCTAAAAATCTTGCGACTCCAACTAGTTATTACAACGTTTCAGCGCAAGTTTCAACAGAACACGGACCCCGGGACGAGGATTCGCTCTCTCTGAACTCAGTTTCTCGACGTCAAAACTGACGAAATTACGCGTCGTTGTGGCGCCAGATTCTCACAGCGAAAGGCGTGTGAAAGTGCGAGCTTTCTCGATTCGAAGGTTTAGCGATCTTTGGGAATCTTTTCGGCGTTACTTTCTGCACTGAGCTCCATTTCGATCGATCGCGCGTGCACCCATTTGATCACTTTGCTCTTCGCTAATCCTATTTGACCGCATAAAAACGACCTGACCGTAAAATTTTATTCAGTTTCTGCTCGAACCGGCGCATAATGTTCCGCTACCTGTCCCTCCTGATCTCTCTGCTATGCATGTCTTTGATTTATGCGAATTTCTCCATTTTCAATTTCACTGTGATTTGCATGAAGCCGGAGAATCCCGAAAATGCAGTTTCTGTCAATGGTGAGTGGTGACAAAACTTTGGAATCGCTGATTTTCGTATTTAGAAACCCACGTTTCGCCGTTTTCATTTTACGAAGAAAGCATCCTGTTCGGAGTGAATTCGGTCGGCAGAATCATCGGAACGTTGCCCGCTGTGAAGCTGTTCCATCTCTGTGGACTCAAGAACAGTTTCACCATTTTTGGAGTTTTTTCGGGTTTGTTTACGATTGCGGTTCCGATCATTGGAGGCGATTTCTTTGTGATCTTCGCGCACAGAGTTCTGCAGGTGTGTGCTTCCAACTGTTAGCCAACGTTTTCGTCGTTTCAGGGAATCTGCCTAGCTGCCGTCTTCGTCGCCATCGGTGCCATTCCCAACGCCTGTGGGAATCACAATGAAAAGAGCTTCTTCGTTTCCGTCCTCTCCTGCAGTTTCCAGGTATTCTTGTCGTCGCTTTTAAGATGCTTAAATAGCTTCGTTTCAGCTGGGCCCATTCTTCATGATGCCGATCTCCGGATTCTTCTGCTCGTCGTCCCTTGGCTGGCAAGGCTCGTACTACTTCATGGGAGCCGCTACCGTCGCTGGTTTCGTCCTGTTCCATCTGTTCTACAGGAACACGAACGACGTCCAAAAGTGGGTTCCATTCATCTTTCGTACAATCTGTAATGCGCCTATCTTTAGAGTATCACCGAAGGAACTCTCCACTCCCGTCGAGCTGAAGAGCGAATCTTGCCTGAAGGAATTCGATCAAGTCCAAGTCGCCATTTCCGAGCCGCCGAAGACAACGAAGCCAGGAAAAGGCCTCTATCTACGAATGCTGACCTCTCCTTCTTTCTGGGGTATTGCGATTGTCGCATTTGGGGACACCATCGGATACCAACTCTTCCTCCTCTACGGCCCTATCTACATCAACAAGGTAAACCTAGAGATCTCATTGTCTTTATAACTCCGTAAGCTACAGGTCTTGGGATTTGAAGTCCGCCAAACGGGTCTCCTCTCTGCGATTCCCCACATCTGCTCTATCACCACGAAATCTCTGGGCGGATTCTTCCTCGACCGGGCGACTTGCGTCAAAGAAGGCCTCCGCTACATGCTCTTCACGTCCGTTTCCCAAGCCGCGATGACCGCTTGCTTCTTCTTCCTCACGCATATCACGGCTGAAATGGCCGTCGTGGGCCAAACGATGCTGACCCTTATCACGGTTTTCAGCGGACTGGCCTTCATTGGTCTTATGAGCGCCAGCCAGATCGTTTGTTCTCCTCTTACATCTTTTCTAAATCCCCATTTTCAGGTAAATCAGCAACACAGTCACATCGCCAGCTCCGTCCTTTCAGTGCAGGACAGTGCAGCGGGCCTATTTCTACCGATCGCCGTGGCCTTCGTAGCGCCTAACTACGCCACTTCCGAGGTGAGTGCTGCGTTTCACTTCTGTCCATCGACGTCGTTTAGTGGGTTACGGTATTCAACATAATCATCGGCCTCCTTATCGCCACAAACGTCCTCTTCTTGGCCCTCACCAAGATCAAGCCAGCCGAGTATACCAAAGAACCCGCGGCCAATTAAAAGCAGACAAGTGTTATTCAAAAAACGTTAGAAAACACGATTAGAGATCACGACGGCTGATATGATTTTATCAGGAAGTGTTTGGGGAATAAACAGATCGACGAAGCGAAGTGAATTGCTGTTGACGAGTAATGTATTCTCTGGGTGTGCTCTGGGCTCCTGGACTCTTCAAGTTGTGCACGTGAGCGCGGGTTTAATGGCATACAGGAACAGGCTTGGAAGTTGTCGATTTTTTGGAGTTGTAACCCATAGTTTTGCGAGGTTTACGGCGAGAACTCGTTAACTTGCAGCCTTCAGCTGATTCTCCGTGTCCTTGAAACGTCCCGACTATCTCGGTCGCCCATCTCAGCATGACTTTTTGATTTAATTAGCAAGCGCTTTTTGTATTCTGTAGATCCGTTCTCCGATAAAGACCTGTTTGCACTTCTGTTTGGGTCATAGGTACAAAAGTGTTAACGATCAGTTTGGAGATACTCGTGTTTGTGGGACTCTGGGTCTAGACGATACTTAGAATCGTTGATACTTTGGTCGCTTTTGGAGTATTCTTAGGAACCGCCGTTATAATATCAGATCACGATGTCCCTTTCATCAATCACCGCACCCTCTTTTCAGGCATGATCCGATACTTCGTCCTCGTCGTTTCCCTGCTCTGCCTCACGCTAATCAGCGCCAACACGGCGATCTTTAACTTCACGACGATCTGCATGAAACATGAGAGATCTGGCGCGTTGAACGGTAAGCGCACCTATACTATAGTACATCTCTCTTGTAATTCTACCTCTTCAGGAACGCAAGAATCCGACCTAAGCTCGTACCAAGAGAGCATTCTGTTCGCGTCGCTATCCGTTGGTAGAGCGCTGGGAAGCTACCCAGCAGTATGGTTATTCAACCTTTACGGGATCAAATGTAGCTGGACCGCGTTTGGGGCTCTTTCGGCTGTGGCGACAATTATTGTGCCCTTGTTTGGAGGAGGATTTTATGTGTTGCTCGCTTATCAGTTTGCTCAGGTAAGCAAACTCTGCTATTTCACCTCAAATCCGTGTTTCAGGGTCTTGCCTCGGCCCACACATACATCACATTAGGCGTTATCCCCTCGGCTTGTGGGAATGAAATGGAAAAGAGCGTCTTCCTCGCTCTCCTCACGTGCAGCTTTCAGGTATGTATTGTTTTATATCCCAGTTTACAATACTTGTTCCAGATGGCCCAAGTCTTTATTATGCCGGTTTCTGGCCTCTTCTGCTCTTCAGCCCTGGGATGGAGAGGCGCTTATTACCTTTCCGGCATCGCCACTGGATTCTTCTGTTTGGCGTTCTTCTTCACGTACAGGGAAACGGCGAATGACTCCACGTAGGCAGGCATGATTCTTACGTCAAGGCATGCCTTGTTTAGAAGCACCGATAATCCTGAAATTCTCGGAATCTACTCCGAGAAGGAGAAATACGCGGAAGAAGAGCAAGCGAAACCATTTATTCCAGCGGCCAAGGAAGATGCCGTATCAAAAGCCAAAATACCTTATTGGGACATCCTCACTTCTGGCTCGTTTTGGGGGATCCTGATCGTGGCTTTTGGGGATACTGTGGGATACCACGTCTTTTTGATGTACGGGCCGATCTACATTAATAAGGTGAGCTCGGAACTTGCATTTTGCTCTGATATCCACGATTCTTCCAGGTCCTCGGATTCAAAATCACCGAAACCGGATTCCTAGCCGCGATGCCCTACTTCTGTTCCATGTTCACGAAGACCATCGGGGGCATTTTCCTGGACAGAGCGACGTGTATCCGAGAACAAATCCGCGTTCTCGTCTTCACGTCCGCATCTCAAGCAGCAATGGCCGCCTGTTTTGTGGTGTTAACCCAGATCACTCCAGAACTCGCGATGCTGGGACAGTCCATGATGACGCTGATGATCATCTTTAGTGGACTCGTTTTCGTTGGTCTTATGAACGCCAGCAGAATCGTAAGTTTTTCTTCTCTCTTCGATTCTAATGTCCAATTTCAGATAAGCGGCCAGCACAACCACATCACTTCCTCAGCCCTCTCGGTGCAAGATAGCGTCGCCGGACTATTCGTTCCAGCGCTGGTGGCCATGGTGGCGCCTAATTATGACGAGCAAGAGGTGAGGAATTCGGGAGTATTGAGCTTATCACTTGGAGTTTCAGTGGCGACGCGTATTCTTTATCATCGTGGGTTTTCTGTCTCTCACGAACGTTTCCTTCGTGCTGCTGACCAAAGTGAAACCTGCGAAATGGTCGAAGGAGTTGGAAGGATATTAAGACAGAAAGATATCAAGCTAGAAAGACTTTATTGACTATATAAACCTTGTTTGCACTTCGCTGTTCAAACAAACAATAAAAAATAGTCACGTCGACAAGACGCAAGCGCCGTCTTTAGCAGAGACGCTCTCACGCAGACGATCTTCAATCGATAAGTGCGTGTAATCAATAGTTGACAGTTTATTCTTTGGTGTGGCTCAGATCGTTTGCAGAGATTTTGACCTTTTCGGCAATTTCAGGTCGATTCTCTGCAATGGATTTGCCGATCCAATCTGTGAAATGCCCAAATGCAAACACCAAGATGTTTAGCAAGGCATTCATCAGCGTTAGCGACGACAAGATCTACGCCTGGAACTCGTAAGTTTGATCTCGAGGCCGGTTTATTCTCGTTTAGATTCATGGACTTTAACACCTTGTTCGTTTACAACCGCTGGTCGCAACAAGGAGAACTTCACGTCTGCCCTCATAACGTAAGCAACTCCTCCTTTGCCCCTATTCTAAACTGGTCTTTTAGCACTCCAGAAAATGCTCGTGGAGCGTCCTTCATGGGACTGTTTACCATTTCTGCGTAAACGGATCCCAGAAAATCTTCTACAAGAGAGCCCATACAGCTGAAAACCAAACTTACTACACGCCGCTGCTTAGCATCCAAGAGTTGGTCCATGGTTGTTCTCCTGATTTTCAACGTTCCCTTTAGGCTCGATTGCTTCACTAATCACCTCGCCCTTTCCCCTAACAGCTTGGCGGTTTCTTATCTCGACCGGCAAACTCTGTTTACCAAGCCAGGTGAGTTCTGAAATTAGGCCAGAGGCTTTATTCTACTTTTAGACAAAACCTTCTTTGCGATCTTTGAGCATCAAGGCCGGATTTACGCTCTGAGCAAAGCAGATGAACCCCAGAATGTTGAAGTTTACTCGTCTGGACTTGGAGGACAGGACGATCCACTCAAATTGGATTTCGTAATCAGCGCTCCGACTTTGAGGGACGATGATACCACCACGCTGGCCATCGGAAACAACGTTTTTCTCGCCCAGCGAATCCATCGCGTCAATTCTTTTTCGCACATGATTGAATGCTATAATCTTAACATGAGGTATTTAAGCTCGGAGGTAAAACGGACATGTATAAGGGTCCATTCAGAACCAAGACTGCCCAGAAGTTACCAATCGAAAGAAGAGCAAAAGCGATCGCTTTCCATGGAACCAAGCTCTACTTTACCGATGGGACCCTGAACACTCTCTGGTCAATCGAGCTGCTTTCCCTAGCGGAAGACGCAGATCTCATCCGTCTTAATCCTATCCGAGCTCCGATCTTCGTGTGCCCGCGCTGCCTCGAAAAGCGGTCCACGCCGAAGATATTTCCTAGATGCGGCCACTCGATTTGCGAACTTTGCGAGGATCAGATTGTCGTCAGTTCTGCTAACACAAGAACCTTGGTTTGCCCTAACTGCAAGAAGCCTTCAGAACTGCAGAAGGGCGAAAAGCTGCCGAGGAACTGGCTTGTTATGGAAGGTAGGAAATGGTTCTAACAGTAGATCAATGAGCGATGATTGCAGATAACGTCAAGCGAACGGAATTCATCGAAACCAACGAAAAGAAGACCAAACTGGCGAATCTCACGAAAGGCCTTCAAGATCTCGAGATAGCGAACAGCAGCGTTATTCTGAATCTTACCAAACTGGAAGGAAAGTGCAAATCGCTTCGAGAGGAACTGAAGACTGAGCACGAAGCGCTGAAAGGTCGCGTGGCTACGTTGGACAAGTTGAATCACGTTGCAAAGAAGAATTTCGCAGCTGAACACGATGAGCTCCAGAAGTCCATCAATAAGGTTCGTTGCGTATCTGTCTTAATTTCCACAAGTTTCCGGATTTCAGAAAAAGCAAATCTTAACAGAAATGTCGAACAATCTGTGCGAGCAGCTGAAACAGCTCAACAACTTCTCTTCCTAGTCTCCGCATCGATCAATGTGCAAAGTTCCCGGTTCTCAATCAGGATTTTCGTATCTAAAACCACACATTATAAATTCCTATCCAGCACCACAAAAACCTGCTAGATTAACCCGTCGTGTAAGAGATTAGTACCTACATTGGTTTGGTAATGAGAACCACTATATACACAATCGATAACAAGCTGTCAGAGGAACAGACGGGTGTTGTTTTCGTCGCTCCAGTTGATCCGAAAATAATTTCTTCGCACGATGCACCGTTATTTCATCTTATTTGTCACACTTATGTGCATAACCTTCGTAATCTGCAATTCTTCGATTTTCATTTTCACTGTGATTTGCATGAGAGATGATATCGGAGAAGATGCCTTTCAGAATAGTAAGTGAGTCTTGTCAATCCTTAGATTACAGCTCTTTTCAGGCACATCCTCGGATCCACCTCTCTCGAGTGCCGACGAGAGCATCTTGTTCGCGGCGATGTCCATCGGTCGCATCATCGCGACCTATCCAGCTCTGAAGCTAAGGCATCTCATCGGTTTCAAGACCAGCTTCACCTTCTTCGGGGTGCTCTCGGCCTTTGGAACTGTGCTTGCGCCTGTGTTTGGAAGCCTGTTTTACCCGTTGTTGGTGTTTCGGTTTATTCAGGCAAGCGAATTCGTGGTTTGCAGCGGCTGAGAAATGCCATTTTAGGGAGTTGCAGTCGCGTCTGCTTTCATCGCTATTGCTACGATTCCCAATGTTATCGGAAACGAGAAGGAGCTGAATCTGTTTACGTCGCTGCTGACTTGCAGTTTTCAGGTGAGTGTACATGCGAAAATAACGCTTTTCCTTATCCACTCTCTTTCAGCTGGGTCCCGTCCTTATCATGCCCATCTCCGGCCTTTTCTGCACCTCGTTTCTCGGTTGGCAAGGAGCTTACTACCTCACCAGCTTTGGGACTCTGCTCTTCTCCCTGATCTTCTATTTCTCCTATGACCCAGAGGACTTCACAAAGCCACAGTAACCGAATCTCTTGTTTTGTTAATTATTTCAATTTTCCCAGGAAAGTGCAGCGGAGATTAAGCACGACTTCGGACATTGGCGTGGCCGAGGTGGTCGTGAAAACCGCGAGCTCAGAAAACGTACCCTACTTCGCAATCATGACCTGTCCGTCCTTCTGGGGAGTGATGGCCGCAGCTTTCGGTGATACGGTCGGATATCACATGTTTAGGACATATGGACCAATCTACATAAACAAGGTAAATCCAGTTTCACGTGATTTCGTTGCTAAATGACGTTTTAGGTGCTGGAATTCGACATCACCGAAACGGGTCTTCTGGCCTCTATTCCTTACCTTCTCTCGATCTTCACGAAAGCCATCGGCGGATATCTGTTGGACAAGGCTACGTTCGCCAAGGAACACTTGAGAATCATCGTCTTCACGTCATTCTTCCAAGCTGCCATGACCGGATGTTTCGTGGTTCTAGCTCTCATCGACTCCAGCATGGCGTTCATCGGCCACGCAATGCTCACCCTTATGATGGTCTTCAGTGGATTAGCATTCATAGGAATTATGAATGGCAGCAGAATTGTAGGTTTCTGCGTGTTTAGCTCATGTTCAGAGCCTGTTTCAGATAAGCCAGAAGTACAGCCATGTGACGTCTTCTGCGATCTCAGTCCAAGACAGCTTATCATCGCTGGTTCTGCCCATAATTGTCGGTATTGCTGCGCCAAATTACGAGTCAGAAGAGGTGAGAGGAAGCGTTAGTTTATAGCTGATACTATTGTGTTCAGTGGGTTACGGTATTCTACATTGTGATAGGGATGATGATTGCGACAAATGTGTTGTTTGTGGCTATGACGAGAGTGAAGCCGGCGAAGTGGACGAAGACTGGGACACCGAAAGAAGAAAACCCGTGATAACTGAAAGCAAGACTCGAAATAAATATGCTCTTCAAGAGAAGAAGGTGACCGCAGAGCAAGATGAGTGGGCAGAGCACATGCCAGCGATGCAAATCTGGAATTCATGCAGCCCGGGACCGACTGACTCGAAGCTTTGAATCCAGTTGGAATTACGAATGACGCTGTTTCCAGACTTGGTGTCTAAAGAGCAGACGCAGACGCAACTTTGACGACTAGACAAGTGAATGTCTGACGTTAGCTCCGTGGTCATTGTGTTCGGCTGGATCGACGTGAAGCGGTCGGGCTCGGGACACGGCAGCGAAATCGGGCGGCGCCGTTGCCAAATCGTCGCGGTTTGGATGACGGCGCAAACAAAGGGACGATCCCACAATGAAACTTCAAGAGTTCCCTAACTGCATAAACTGAAAATTTGCATTTTGTTGACACCAGCCGCAATCGATTCACTCGGGCCGATCACGCAACGCACAATCAATTCCCAGTGACTCGGCGACATGAATCTCGCCTACCGCTATGTCGTCCTCTTCGTTTCCTTCATGTGTCTTACCTTATTCATCGCCAATTCCGCCATCTTCAATTTCAGTGTTATTTGCATGACCGAAGAGCAATTTATCGAGGATTCAAACGGTTGGATACTTGTCTGCGACTCGTACAACCCATCCTTTTCAGAAACGATCACAGTGCGGAGTCTCTCGACTTATGAAGAGAGCATTCTGTTCGGGTTTCTCTCCGTCGGACGGATCTTAGGATCTTATCCGACGTTGAAACTCATGGAGATTTTTGGATTCAAGGCGACGTTCGCGTTTTCAGGAACCCTTTCCGCTCTCATTACGTTGCTTGTGCCTTTGCTTGGAGGCGGCTTTTATACCCTCGCGGTGTATCGTTTAATTCAGGTGAGATCATTCATTAATGGCACAACTAATCACTGCTATTTCAGGGTTTTTCCAATGCCGCTGGATTCGTCGCCTTCGGAACTGTTCCCAACGACTGCGGGAAGGAGGAAGAAAGGAGCATGTTTCTCTCCGCGCTCACGAGCAGCTTACAGGTATTGCATTCCCATGAATTTAATTCTTAAATCTGTTTTAGTTTGCGCCGGTCTTAATCATGCCTATCTCAGGCCTGTTCTGTTCTTCCTCTCTTGGCTGGCAAGGCTCCTTCTATCTCACAAGCGCCGCAACTCTCGGTTTTTCTGTTCTATTCTTTTTCACCTACATGACGATCGACGATATGTGAGTGGCTGGCATTCTAGCTGGACTATAATTCGCAATTTAGGAAAGACAGAAGCCACAAAGTCGCTGATTCTCCAGAAATTGCAAAGAAGACATCGGATTCGAATAGATCGTCCACGTGGAGCAAGACCGAAGACATTTTTCAAGCCGGAGTCACGACTCTTCCCGAAGACTCCCAGGAAGACAAAGTGCCCTACAAAGCGATCCTCACCACGCCGTCTTTCTGGGGAGTGATTATCGTAGCTTTCGGGGACACGATCGGATATCACATGTTTCTACTTTACGGACCTATTTACATCAACAAGGTGAGTTGATGCTCCGATCGCGTTCCTTAACGATTTCCTCAGGTTCTTGGATTTGACGTGACCCAAACGGGTCTCCTGGCCGCAGTTCCATATCTCTTCTCCATTCTCACGAAGATTATCGGCGGTCACTTCTTGGACAAGGCCACCTGCATCAACGAGAGCCTCCGCATCATCCTGTTCACCTCCATCTCCCAAGCAGCCATGACCGCATGCTTCGTCGTCCTAACCCAGATCACCCCCGGAATGGCCTTTATTGGACAATCCATGTTCACGTTGATGATGGTCTTCAGCGGATTGGCGTTCATTGGTCTTATGAACGCGGGTCGGATTGTTCGGCTCAACAGGGGGAGCCATTTTCTAAGATTTCTGGTTTCAGATTAGCCAGCAGTACAGCCACATCTCCACTTCGGCTCTGTCGATTCAAGACAGCCTCGCGGCACTGACGATGCCAGCACTCGTGGCAGTGTTAGCTCCGAACTACGATCGCGACGAGGTTAGTGCTAGGTTTTATGTTTGGGAATCACATATCGTTTCAGTGGTCGATGGTGTTCTACGTGATCATTGGATTGCTGGTTGTGACGAATGTGTCTTTTGTCGCTATGACAAAAGTGAAGCCGGCCGACTGGACGAAAGCGAGGATTGACAAGAAGACGTGAAAATGCAGAAAACTATATGTAAACGTGTGTTATTTGAAGTACATAATAGAATATGCAGTGGATCTACAAGTGTTGCGAATGCTGGAAAAAGCCAGTTGATATTATAAGGGGAAGCGCGAACGCTGTCCCCGGACGCAAAAATTTAGCTGTCGGCCAACTCCAACTCGGAGCTGCCGCACGGGTCAGCCGGAATCTGAAGTGCAATGTTCCAGCCTCGCCATGGACCCCCGACCTTCGTGATCGTCGGGGAATTCCAGCCAGGTAAGTTTATGAATCGAGGAGCGAGGGTGACCTAACGATAGATGGACAGTGCGGGCGCGTTGGTGTGGAAGGTCATCGCCAGAGAAACGAGAGGAATCTCTTGTTGTGCGATCCTTGCAAAAGCGATGCTGACCAAACATAACCATGTTGATTTCCGCTATTAGACAACGTTCTCTGACTTCTCTAATCCTAGCTTTCCACACCAGTTCAAGCGTCCTGTGCTACAGTCCTATCCTCTCCTCTCGTCGTCGACTCATAAACTTACCTGGCTGGGATTCCCCGACGATCACGAAGGTCGGGGGTCCATGGCGAGGCTGGAACATTGCACTTCAGATTCCGGCTGACCCGTGCGGCAGCTCCGAGTTGGAGTTGGCCGACAGCTAAATTTTTGCGTCCGGGGACAGCGTTCGCGCTTCCCCTTATAATCTCATTTGCTGACATCCAAGCGACAGCACAAAGATTTTAACAAGTCATCGAAACGCATAATCCGCTGTTGTGACAGTCGACAAACAGTCGATATCATCTCGCCGATACCATCAAAGTACCCGTTTGACCTCAAATCCAATTCGAACTGCATCCAACTCCACATCAAAACTAACTTCTCAGAATTGCTCTGTAGTCTTGTTTCAGCGCTGTTTCACTCTGTTCGCACTCTTGTTTGTCCCAACAAACGTCCCATTCCCCTCGCGACTTCCTTCCGCGAGCTTGCATAACGAATCACAAACGTCCTAAGGGAAAACGTTCTCCCGTTCCTCTCTCAGAACGCGTTCCCGTCCTTCTTCTCTTCTCCGTCCCCACGAGTCACACGAACAGCTGCTGAAAGACAATCATGCGGCACTTTTTGAAAGACATCGAGGCGCTATTACAATCGGCATTCGTGCAGTCTCTACTTTAATTCTCTCCTCTGTTTTCGCCCAAAACTCACACCACAAACACGCACAAACATGACAAACTAGGCGGTCCGAAACATTGGCCAAAATAATCGATTTTAAGGACTCGGAATGGGACGCTCCAGCTGAGGATCGAAGTTCTATCCGGGGGTCTTTAATCTGAAAAAGTCACGTTCCTCTCGTGTGGGGCACACGTTTGTCTCTCGTCTTCTTCTCCAACTTTTCCTCCACATTTTCCTGGAGATGATCAAGGTCGAGATCTTTCAAAACACGATCTCCGCTATTTGACGTCAAGAACTCGAACAGCTGATCGACGCCCCTGCTTTCAAACTCGAGATCATTCAACTTTCGTCTGTTCGCTTCACAAATTGTCTTCCTTTTCTTATCTTTCTCAGTTTGTTTTTATTAAGATCGATGGGTTCCTTTTTCTTTCGACCGAAGGCTAGCGTCCGTGTCTCTTGAAACCAGTTCGGTTATGAACGAACGGGTTTGGTGCAGTTTGGGGACACGGATATCTTTCATAGATGAACGGATATCTCGGAGGAATCGACAGCGAATCCACTATTATTTGGTGGTCTTTTTCGCGTTGTAGAGATAGCTGTTTCTGCTAATTAACGTTAATGAGTCAATGGTGCAATCTCGAAAAACAGGAAATCCTTGCGTAATTAGTCGATTTGGAGTTTGGGCTTGGTCTAAACGGCATTCATGATTCTTTGATTTGCACGTTTATTGACCTCAAGGCAAGGCAGACCTCAAAGTCACATGGTTGGATCACAAGGCGCACTCTTTCTAAGAACTTTCGTCGTTGATCATTCCGTTCTTTAAGCTCGTCGAGGTTAACACTCCATTCCTATGGATCACGCGGATAAGATCGCAAGACGCTCCTGAGCATCTTGCTTTTCGGTTCTTCTAACTCTGTTTCCAAGTTCTCAAATTTTCCAGCATTCCTCAAGGACAATCCTAAAGATGTCTCTTTTCTTTGTCTCTTGCTCAGGCCAAACGTCATAACAATCACAGACGTGATGATTGGTGCGTGCAAGTTTAAATGAAAGTTCAAGAAAGGGCATTTTGAGTCTTATTTCTAGTTGAGATCAACTGCTCATTTGGTCCGCGACTTCTTCCAAAGTTTAGTTTCGGGTGTGATTTTGGTCGCACTTTTCCCAACCTGCAAAGAATATGTGGAATTTCAGTCTCCCGGATTACATAATCCACCCGTTCCAACCTCACTTCCTACCGTTCCTCTTCGCAAACGATCGTTCTTTGTTCCCACTTTGCATACTTATCATTAAACCGACTTTTCCACATTGTAACTGCGATGTGATTCCGCGTAATCGCGTTATTTCGGACTCCGAAAGTTCACTCTTCACGCTAATTCCTATGCAGACGGAATCGCCAAAAGTGCATCGCGGGGAATACCCTAATCTGGGCGGTTCCGAGTCTCCCTCCTTCCGTCCGCATAAAACCGTCGGCTTCGCCTCGATCAACATTTCACTCGCCGTCTTCCGCCATGATCCGCTATGTGATCTTGCTGGTCGCCTGCCTCGGCCTCACGCTCCTCTTTGCCAATGGCGCGATCTTCCATTTCACGGTCATCTGCATGGATCCGGCGCACTTTGAGAACGAGCGTCCGATGTCTTTCAATAGTGAGTGGTCTTTAACTGGCCTAAGAACTCTTATTTCCTGGTTTCAGCGACCCAAGAGCACGCGTCCTCGTTTTCTTCATACGAAGAAAGTATCCTCTTTGGAGCGCTCGCGATGGGCTGCATCATCGGAAACTACCCCACGGTGAAACTCTTCGATCTCTACGGTTTTCGGGCCACTTTCACGGGTTTCGGCATTTTGTCGGCGGTGGGCACCATCGTCGTTCCTCTCCTCGGCCACAGTTTCTGGGTGATCCTCGCTGACCGCCTAATTCAGGTTGAGAGCACTCGGGAACCTCGGACGTTCATTTTTCGAAATTGCAGGGTTTCGCTCTCGCGGCTTCTTTCCTCGCGTTCGGAATCGTGCCCAACGACATCGCGCTGGACAAGGAAAAGAGCCTCTTCGTCTCTCTCCTCTCCTGCAGCCTCCAACTCGGACCATGCCTCATCATGCCCATCGCCGGACTCTTCTGCTCCTCTTCGCTCGGCTGGGAAGGCGCCTACTACTTCTCCGGCGGCCTCACGATCCTCGTTTTCGTCCTTTTCTACTTTACCTACAGAACCACCACCGGCAGCGAACAGTAAGCTGGTAATTCTTTGGATTTTGTAACGTTTCGCTTTTCCAGAAACGCCGTATCCAACCTCACCCACGACAAGATCTCGCCGCAGGACATCCAGCCCCAGGACGCCGTCGTCAAGCAGCAAGAACTCTCGGACTGCGACAGCGTCAGTAGCAAGGATGAAGTCCCATACAAGAGCATCCTGACGTGTCCGTCGGTCTGGGGAATCATGGTCATCGCTTTCGGTGACACCATTGGATTCACGGTCTTCCTCCTCTACGGACCTATCTACATCAACAAGGTGAATTTAGTTTACTTTTGCAGATTAATTATATCAGTTTCAGGCTCTCGGCTTCGACGTCACGGAGACCGGTCTCCTCTCAGCACTCCCCTACATCATCTCGATCGTCACGAAAGCCTTCGGCGGCGTGTTCTTGGACCGGGCCAGCTGCATCAAGGAACGTCTCAGGGTTCTCCTCTTCACCTCCATCTCCCAAGGCGCGATGACCCTCTGCTTCCTCGTCCTCACTCAGATCACCGCCGACATGGCCTTTATCGGCCAATCCATGCTGACCCTTATGATGATCTTCAGTGGCCTCGCCTTCATCGGCCTCATGAGCGGAACTCAGATTGTAAGACCTCTTTTCGTTACAGAAATTAATTTTTCGATTTCAGATTAGCCAACAGTACGGCTACGTAGTCACATCGGCTCTAGCGATCCAAGACAGCCTCGCCGGTTTGCTGGTTCCTGCTCTGGTGGCTCTGGCCGCGCCCAACTACGACAAGGAAGAGGTGAGCAAAGTCTTTTTTCCAGCAAGTCTGACAAACCGGTTTAGTGGCGAATGGTCTTCTACATTCTCGTCGTTCTTCTTTCGGCCACAAATGTGATCTTCGTCGTGCTGACGAAAGTGAAACCGGCGGTGTGGACGAACAGGCAGCTGAAGTGAGCAGAGAAGAACAGATTACCTTAACGGAGATCGGGTTTTTGGTTGTTTAGTGAATGTGATAGTGTCAGAATAAAGGATTCCCAATGAAGCGAAGAAGGAAACACGAAGAAGCTGGAAGCGAAGATACTTGAAGTGAAGCAGATTTACAAGAAGCGCAAGACATCGGAAGAGCGACCGACCGACCGGAGGAACCATTGAAGGTCGGAATGGTCGGGTTCGGGTATATCAGACTTGTCTGTTCAAATGTAGACGGCGTCTGATGTCTGCAGACAATTTAATGTCTGGCTGTGCAGCACTAAGAACGAGGAAGTATGACAGGGAATGAGCAAAAGATCACCTGCGCAAATGCAAAAATGAACACGTGGAACTTGTTTGAATAGGAAAAGAGGTTTCTTCGGCGGTGCACGCACTCGAAATATCTATAAAAATTCTTGAGCGTCTGCGTACTTTTGCTATTTTGCAACATTTTTAATTTCTGTGTTCATCCCTGACGTTGGCCCGTTTTAGGTATGACCGATTCCAAGAATGAAGCTCCAACGATATTCGGGCATAATTATCGGTATTTTATTCTCGCGCTTACTATCATTGGGATGGTGCTACTGCTGAGCAACACTTTGATCCTTAACTTCACCGTGATTTGCATGAATCCGGAACAGCAAAGTGAGTTCTTATGATTAAGCTATGACCCATTGACTCATTCTTTTAGATGCCACATCGGCCTACTCCTATTCTGAAGCTGAGAAAGGTTGGCTTTTCTCCGCGGTTGCCGTAGGCACCTTGATCGGAACGATTCCCATAACCGAGTTTTTAACTCGTCTCGGGATGAGGAATGTTTCAATGGCATACGCCCTGATCTCAGCAGCGGCCACGTTCTTCACTCCTTGCGCTGCTTCACTAGGATTCTACTGGTTCTTTGCTATGCGAGCGATTCAGGTATGCTGCAAATTTGAACCTTTTGATAGCAGATAATTTTAGGGTTTCACAGCAGCTCTGACATTCTCCGGAAGTGGTGAAGTCACAGCGTCCTGGTCCAGTTTGGGGAAAAACGGCGTTTTTATCGGATTATTGTCTTCGCAGTCACAAGTAAAATTGAATCCTTGTGAAATGTAACACATTTTATGTATTCAGTTTTCCCCGATGTTCACGATGCCTGTGGCCGCTGCGTTCTGCGTTTCTCCCTACGGATGGGAAGGAGTCCACTATTTCTTCGGCACCCTAACCGTCTTCTGTTTCGCTCTATTTTACTACTATTATCGAGATTCGCCTAGAATCCACAAGTAAGTATAACTGTACACCTGCTAGGTAAATACAAGGACACCAACTCCGTAACCTACAGCAGTAGCCAACTACGATTGCTCGGCGATGACGATAACGCTAGATGCTTGTCATCGACCATGCTGGTCATGAAGTTCTTCGACCTGTTGCTGTGAGCGTGGCAAGCAGCGACGGATTATCGATGTTGCAGCTATGCCAAACCCTCCGTCACCATGCCATTCATAACCTTTCCTTATAACCGTACATACAACTTATCATTTCCAGGCACGTGAGTCAGAAGGAGATAGCTGAGATCGAAGACGGCACTATCGAACGTTCTGCAGAGCCTCCACAAACTCCCTATTTGGCCATCTGCATGGATCCAACGATTCTCTCCATTTGGCTCTCTTGGATTGGAGGCGCCGCTGCATTCAATCTCCTACTTCAGTTTGGACCCACGTATCTCAACAAGGTAATCTTTATTTTATGGCAATAGTCAAACCTTTATTTAGGTATTCCACTTTCAAATATCGAGAACTGGCGCCGCCACGGCTCTTCCCTACATTTCAGCGTTTCTCGTGAAGTTCATTGGCGGCCTATACAGCGACCGAGCGACTTGCGTCAGTCCTCGAATCCGATTAATCCTATTTAACTCCATTTGCCAACTTTCGATCGCCGCTTGTTTCCTCCTCCTGGCGCTGATACCCACGAATATGGCCTATCTCGGGTACGCTGCTTACGCCGCAGCCATCACGGCCAATGGTCTCAACGTCGTCGGGATTATCAAGTGTGCTCATATGGTAAATGTAAGTCGTTTGCAAAATTCTAATTTCAAGTTTTCAGGTCGCCCTCCAATTCATCCCGTTTATTTTGAGTGGTTTCGCGATTATCAGCAGCCTCTACTTGCTTCTTCTGCCTCCGTTTGTATCATTTATGGCTCCGGACAATGACCAAGCTCAGGTAAGAACTGCACTTTTGGGCTATTCCGATTCCCCTCTTCCAGTGGGCGACGATCTTCTACCTCATCTGCATCCTCGTCGTCCTCGCCAACGTTTTCTTCACCTTCGCGTGTCGAACCGACGCTGCTCCTTGGACCCGAAGTGTTCACAAATCAAACTCCATCGCATTCGAAGTCCAACGAGTTCCCAGGAAGCTTTAAAGTAGTATCTGTTCCATGTAAGATTCTACTAAGAAAGAACTGATCGAAGACGCGGAACACCACAAAATACAAACGCACAAAAATGCGACATTTTCGTTCGTTTGTGCGAAGTGCAACGGAAAAAGGAAGTAAGTCAGAAGAAAGGTCGTCCAATCGACCGCTCGCCTGAAATCGTTACACTTCGGAACTGGATACAGAGTGGGAGTATGCATTTGAAACGAGAGCTTTGAGGTGCTTCCCATTCTTTGAAATGTTTGAACTGCTTTCGAGTTGTTGAAGTATCTTTTAGCTGTTGACTGTTAGCTGTTTAAGATATGACCGAATCGGAGAATGAAGCTCCCACGATATTCGGCAATTCTTATCGATTTTTCATTCTCGCGATTTCCATTGTGGGGATGGTGCTGCTTCTGAGCAACACGTTAACCCTTAATTTCACTGTTATTTGTATGGATCCTGGACACGAAAGTGAGTTGCTACATTAGCTAAACGAGCTATATGATTCTTCCCTTTAGATGCCACATCGGCCTACTCCTATTCTGAAACCGAGAAAGGTTGGCTCTTCTCCGCGGTTGCCGTAGGCACCTTGATCGGGACCATTCCCATAACCGAGTTTTTAACCCGTTTTGGGATGAGAAAGCTGGTAACTGTTTACGCGCTGATCTCAGCAGCAGCCACGTTTCTAACCCCTTGGGCCGCTTCACAAGGATTCTATTGGTTCTTTGCTATGCGAACCATCCAGGTATTACTTGAACTTGATACTTTTAAGAGCAATTACTGTGAACATTTTTAGGGTTTCACGGCTGCGGTGACGTTCTCCGGAAGTGGTGAAGTCACGGCATCCTGGTCCAGCTTGCGAAGAAACGGCGTTTTCATCGGATTACTGTCCTCGCATTCACAGGTTGGGCGAAATCGTTGAAATTAAAATGAATTGCTTGTTTTCAGTTTTCTCCGATGTTCACGATGCCGGTGGCCGCTGCATTCTGCGTTTCTGACTTCGGATGGGAAGGAGTCTACTATTTCCAAGGAATCTTAACCGTATTCTGTTTTGCTATATTTTATTACTTTTACCGCGACTCACCCAAGATTCACAAGTAAGCGGAACCGCGGAACTAGCAGTAAATTACGATTTCCAGGCACGTGAGTCAGAAAGAGATAGCCAAGATTGAAGATGGAACGATCGAAAGCTCCGAAGAGCCTTCACAAACTCCATACTTGGCGATCTGCATGGACCCGACGATTCTCTCCATTTGGCTTTCTTGGATTGGTGGCGCCGCTGCGTTTAATCTTCTGCTGCAGTTTGGACCAACATATCTCAACAAGGTAATCTTTATTTTATGGCAAAAGTTAAATACGTTTTTCTTTAGGTTTTCCACTTTCAAGTATCCAAAACCGGCGCCGCCACGGCTCTCCCCTACATCTCCGCGTTCCTCGTGAAGTTCATTGGCGGCCTCTACAGCGATCGAGCAGCTTGCGTCACTCCTCGGCTCCGATTAATCCTTTTCAACTCCATTTGCCAACTTTCGATCGCCGCTTGTTTCCTTCTCTTGGCGGTGATTCCTGCTGAAATGGCACTTCTTGGATATGCCGCCTACGCGGCGGCTATCACGGCCAACGGTCTCAACGTTGTCGGAATCTTCAAATGTGCTCATATGGTAAATTTTCAATTCTTTAAAAATCATTCTTTTTGATTTTAAGGTCGCCCGTCAATTCATCCCGTTCGTCATGATTGGATTCGCCATCATCAACAGTCTCTACGTCCTTCTTCTGCCTCCGCTTGTGTCCTTCATGACTCCGGATAACGACTCAGCCCAGGTAAGAATTAACCTTCCCGGATCCCTAACCAATCCTCCTCTTCCAGTGGGCCACGATCTTCTACCTCGTCTCCATTCTCGTCGTCCTGACGAACGTTTTCTTCACCTTCACGTGCCGGACCGAAGCCGCTTCTTGGACCAGGAATGCTCCCGATTCCATCGCTTTCGAAGTCCAATCTGTTCCCAGGGAACTTCAACAATAAGGATGGTAAGACCATAAAAAGCTCATTGAACCCATCGCGCAACGTGCTTCCGAACCACCCATCTCGATAAACTCTCTACGTTGTAACACTCGGTTTCCTTTGTGAATCAGCATTTCATCATTCTTATCCCACGTTTCGGCAACGCCGAAAGCCGAGGGGAAGACCGTAACAAACGCTGGGAAACCTCAAAGTTC
>KN166392.1:0-10210 GCA_000757745.1 Steinernema scapterisci
GGCTGAGTCACGAAGTTAGGAGAGGGGGCTACGGTAGGACTGTAGCTAAGGATGTACGAGCAGGGACTGAAAGGGCGTTATCAAAACACAATCTTTGGCCAGAACCTTAACTTGGGAGAGGGGATAAACACGAGGGAGCTGCTACTGGGAATGACAGTGAGTCAAGAGAGGGGAGCATACGGTAGGAGTAGTTAAGGATGAAGCAGGTACGGAAGAAGGGAGTCCTCATAGACCCACGAGCTTTGACAGGACCTTAAATTGGGAGGGGGGACAAGAAGGGGACTGGTAATGGGAATGACAGGAAGTCAGGACAGGGGGTTACGGTAGGACTGTAGCTTAGGGCCAACGAATAGAGACGGAAGGGATCTTGGCGATAGGTAACCGCTGGGAGGGGGATAGGATAACAGGAAGTGGGGAAGGGGGAAGAGGGACGGGGGAGCTGACTGCAAGACCCACTTCTAATTTCCCCTAGTCGTCTGAGCTTAAACCTCAATTTTCCAGGTCCTCGTCTACCAAGAATACAGTAAAATCGCCAACTTCCGCATCGACACCTACATGTGCTCAACCATCCTCCCCAAGCAGCTCTCCTTATACTCAAACGCCTTTGCCGCCGTCTTTGACTATATAGTCCCAATCACCCTGGTCATAGTTCTGTTGACCATGTTCCTGGGCAAGATTAGCATGAGGCGGCTAAACTCATCTCAGCAGATTCAGTGGAAAATCAACGCTTTCATTGTAAGTGTCTGAAGTGTTCGTTAAGCTTCTAATTCCGATGTTTAGATCCTCCTAACCTCCCTTCACTTCCTCGCCTACCTGCCGCACTGGATTGCCATTTTCCTGCTGTTCATAGCTGAGGTAGGCACATCCTAAGAGTATTTAGACTAATGGTTAATTACAGAACTGGTCCCTCCAAATGTCAGAGACATTCCTGCAGCTCCTCCGTCAACTGGTCCTACTTTTACCGCACTTGACAGCTGCGTTCGCGTGGATTCCTCTGTCGAGCTTGTCGTCTCTTCTCCTGGAGCGGGCACGAACTTTCAACTGTGGCGGTTCTCCGTCCGGGTGCTCTTATGGGAAGCTGATAAGGCACAAGAGGCATGTTACTCATGTTACTGGTGTTTCTGGGACTTGGATGGAAGAGTCTTGTATATGATGGTGTTAAGTTATGGGTTTAATAAAGGACAAAAACGGTATTCTGTGGTTGTACTTGATCTTTATCGACTTTTGAGGCTTTCTTTGGCTACGTGTGGTCGTGGCTAAGAGGAGGTGGTTAGGTAAACGTCAGTCAGTCTTCGTAATCGAGTTTTCTTTTATCTAATCCGAGTGCAAACCGAATTTCTTCGAAGGTGGTTGTATCGTCAGAGTCCTAAATCAACGTTTATCAAGCATACAAGTTACCGTTTTGTACTAACCCTCCCATCTACTCACAGTTCTAATATCGTCTTTGCAAGTGATTAAGATCCTTCTATTCCTTCAAGACGTCTTGGAGACTGTAAGATATTGTCCGCAATGATAAATCGCAAAGTCGTATTCTTAATCGACGATTATTTTCTTTCCTGAAGCTTGAAGAAATCTGAAGTCAATGAAGGAATTCGCTATGAAACCGTTCAAAATCGAAGAACCGGCTTCATCCCAGCCAACACTTATAGGTCGATGAGCAAGTAGGACAAGGGATTGGCTGAAATTTGACTAAACTTAGTGAACTATTCTATTAAGGAATAACTGTCAAACTCACCAAACTATCTATTTGGCTTTCTTCAAATCCAAGATGTGCCGATAACCTAAAGAACCCTATACAAATCGCGATTTTACCAAGAACACACTTGCTACGACTCTACACTCGCCTGTTCACTATGTGCGTTGATCCGTGGATCAATTTTTCGACTTAGGAATCTTCAACTTCCTAGCACTAAATCTAAACTAACAATAATTTTCAGTTTTATTGTTTGCACCTACCGTTATCAAGTTACTAAACAACTTTCAAAGTCATTTGAAGTCATTTCGAAGTCCGCAATGATAAATCGCTAAGTCGAATTCTTACCCGGCGACTTTTTCCTGGAGCTTGAAGCCTAAAGCTTGAAAAAATCTGAAGTCAGTGGCAAAATTCGCTGCAAAACCGGCCGAAATCGTAAAAACGGTTTTATCCCATCCCATGCTCATGGGTCAATGAGCAAGTAGGACAAGGGATTGGCTGAAATTTAACTAAAATTAGTAAACTATTTTATTAAGGAATACATGTCAAACTCACCAAACTATCTATATGGCTTCCTTCGAATCCGAGACGCGCCGATAATGCCCCTAAAGCAGCTTATACAAATGGCGATTTTACAAAGAACACACCTGCTACGACTCTACACTCGCCTGTTCGCTAGACTCGCTTATCCGTGGATCAATTTTTCGACTTGTGGGTTTTTAACTTGACACTACTAAATCTAAACAAGCGACAATTTCCAGTTTTATTGCTTAAGTTTGCACCTGCCGTCATTAAGGTGCTAAACATCATTGGCTATGGAAACTTGAAGCATAACTTGGAAGACTTTCTACATTGCTTCCCACAAAGTTAAACGGGTTTAACGTATCTGAAATACCTTACTATTGATGTGTCTACTCACAATTCTAATATCGCTTTTGAAAGTAATGTTGATTGTTCCGTTCCCTTATGACGTCTTGGAGACTGTCAGATGCTGTCCGCAATGATAAATCGCTGATTCAAATTCTTAGTCGTCGAAAAATTTTGCCTAAAAAATTGTCCAAAATCGGAAACGCGGGTTTATGCCAGCTCACGCTTATAAGACGAAGAGCAAGTAGGGCATAGTTATTAGCTAAAATTTAACTAAAGTTAGTGAACTATTCAAATAAGGAATTAGTGTCAAACTTACCGCTTCGAAAACTCGCTAATTTCATTGGTTCAATAATCATTTTTTTGAAGCGTTTGAGACACATTCTAAATTTGAACTAAGTTTATACAAACAGCAATTTGAATTCCATTGCTTACTTGTCAGTAAGTCCGTAACCAAACTTAGGAGCTATAGAAGCTAACTAGAAACTTGAAGCATAACTTGAAAGACTTTCTACACTGCTCCCCACAAAGTTAAATGGGTTCGAAGTATCTGAAATACCTTTTATTTTAAACCATACACGTTTTCGACGCCCCTAAACCTACACTGAACCAGCCCTTGCTATCGCGAACTGCATCCCCACATCTTAATCAGGCCGCGGGTGCGCTTATAGAACTGCGTCAAATGAGGGTCGCTTATCCTCTCGGTCATCTCTAATTCCTAGGATACCCGATAACATAGAACCATCTCCAGGACAACTAATGGGGTTGTCATCGGAAAGGCAAAGGAAGGCATCGATAAGGTTTATGGAGCGCGGGGCCTATTAGAAGCGCGGGGCCTATTATATTACTAAACCTATTAGAATCCAGATGTTAGCCTTCTCGTAATTTGAAAAAAGCGTGGTGTACCCTGGAAGCAAAAAATACCATGAAAACAGGAAAAGATATTACTCAGCTCGCCTGCACCAGCGCAGTCAGCCTAAATCACAGTACAGTACTAGAATTGGCAGAACGGCAACTTAAGACATCTTGTTCTCTGCATCTGGATTTCTAAATTTTGTGTTCGTAGTTGACGTAGCTGAGCTTGCAGCCCTATTTAAAGAAGGCAACCGGAAGTTGCTGGCTCCCGTGCCTTAGTTCCGGTGCCAATAAACGGAAAACCAATTACTCCAAATTCAATTGCAGGGTAAACACATCCTGTTTTCACGTGTCCCTTTCCTCGTGGGCTCCCACGTGGACTGTTTTCAGCATTTTTCAGCTTACGGTAAATTGTCTGAAATTGCATTCTAATAATCTTTTATGCGACATTTTAGAAAACTCTATTATGGTTAATTTATGTCAGTCAGACCACTTAAAGCGTCCCACGTGGCTGTTAGCTTTATTCTACGCAAACACTAATTGGTGTTTTTACGGCCAAGATAAACAGGCTTTTGACAGGTGGTCGGTGTTCGGTGTTTTCCGAAGGTTTTGTCTGGAAGCCTGGCTTGTTGATCGCGCTGTAGGTTTGGTTTTAGGGTACGTGAGCAGCTGTGGAATTTGACGGTCTTAAGTCAGTTTCAATCTTGGTAGGTTAGCATTGCTTTTGTCATGATCCCGCCACGAACTGAATATTGGAAGGTGGCCATTTCGCCCGTTTCCCTCTCCAAATCCCAGAGAGGCCACTTTCTGATACTTTGAAAATCGTTTTGTGACTTTCGACTCAAGCTTAACGTCTTGGGGGTACTTGACGACACAAAGCCGGTGTCAACTAGATGTCCATCCCGTCCGTTGTCCTCTCCGAATCCCAGAGAGGTCACTTTCTAATACTCAGAAAATCGTTCTGTGATCTTCAAATCGAGTTTAACATCTTAATAATGATCAAATGAAGCCGACGTCAAGTAATAGTAAAAAATAGCTTACCATGTTTACCCTAAGCCTAAGCCTAAGGCTTCAGTAAACACCAGTTTCCTCTAAATAAACACACAGAACTCATGTTTAATTCCCCTTTTGCTAATCCAAAGAACGTTTCAAACGTGTGTAAATCAGATTTTCCCACAAATCATGGACCCAATGTTGTCATTACCTAATTAATCCCATTTGCCTACGTAAGAATTTGTGGGATTTTATCAAATTTTAAACCACGAAAACGTGCCTTAAAATACAAGTAAACTTTGGGTGTACTTATGGGTGTGGGTTTGTCATAGGGTTGTACCGAAGCGTGGTAACGTGTTAAGGTGACGGTGACGTGTTTGAGAACTCTTGGCGTTTGGCGCCAAGCGCGGATTTAAGCTTGAAGCTGGAAGCTTGAAGAACTTCTCACAGAGGTCATTTGGAACTCTCTAAGAGAAAGTCTAGGTAGGGTACAGTCGGTCTTAGAAAGACGACTTTCTGTACTTGGCTGCAAGCTTCGGGGCTTGTCTGCGGTATTTTTAGGTAAGTTGTTGGCTTCAAGGGGTAATACTTATCCGGCTTGGCATGACGCGCTGTGATGTCAAGTCTTATCGTAATCTGTAGAGACTCAACGACGTCTTTAGGATTTATAGGGTACGAAAACAATAAAATGCGGTAAATGCGCGTCAGATGAGTCTTTAATCTGCGTAATCCGTTTGAGTCAGGCTTGCTAGCATGAAGTGTTTACGTGAAAAGATGACAGAAAATGGTGCCATTTAGTTAGGCTTCCAGTGGGTGGATGATTCTTCAAGGTGTTATCTAACTGGCGGATTAACTATTGCATAAACAGAGGCAGTTTTTGGGTCTATTTAAGGCTATTTAAGGCACTTTTAGCCACCGCTTTATTGGTTTTTGTCTCCAAAGAGCCTGAAGAAGTCGCTAATCTTAGTTTGAAACTGCGCAGTTCCAAACCTAAAATTGAACTTTTTTAGGTAGTCTAGTTATTCTCTAGGTCACCTACATTCAATGACATTCAAGCTTGAATGGCTGGATATGTTAATTTGGTGCTGACGCCAGACAGTGCAGGCAGGTGCATTTGACGAATGCCACTTTTTGACTCATGGGGTCTTGGACTTACGTTCTAACTCTATACAGTCTGTCGCAAATTTCCCAAAAACGTGAAATTTTAAAACTTTGAAAATTTACGATTCAGCTCAACAAACAACAGCTTGGTGATGGCTGACGTTAGGCAGTGCAACCAGGTGCATGAAACAAAGAGTTTTTATTTACTTCAATGGAATTTTATGACTTGCTAACTACGAAGGATTGAATACCATTGTGTGGTTTTTGCCTTATTCTGACAAAGCGCGTTTGGAAATCAAGTTTCACGTGGAGGATTTGACCACCTTTGAATTGTCCTTCAAGGGTCCCATACGTATTCAACTCTACCTGTCCTCCCATGAGATAAAGGAGTCAAAAAGCACATAACTTGGGCAGTTCAACCTACGATTTGAGCTTATGGGTTTGTTCTTGGAGGCAGCTGAGGCATGAGAACTCACTACCTTTGTGCTTAAGTCGATTGGTATTTTTGCTTTTTACCTTGTTGATGTATGAGTGTTTCGACGCTGAAAAACGAGCATTTACCTGGAATGGCCAACATTCAAGTTAATTAGATCAAGTCTGCTTCCTTCAGTTAGATGGTGTTTACATGTGTTGAAGGTTTAGCATGTCGGCTTTGTTTTAGCCTAGTCAGGCGTGGTTGTGCTAAAAATGGCAAGATTAGTTCTCTTTGTCTCATGAAGATTTCAGCTATAAGATACTTAGGGTCTCTTAGGATGAGTCTTAGATCTAAAATAGCCAAAATGAGTACCATGTTAGTCAGTTCTGGTCTTGTCATGGTCACGCTGGACCTTCCTATGACTTTCCCATAAGCTTCCCATGGCGTCACAAGATCGGGAACTTTCCATAACTACAAAATCTAAGCTTAGCTTTGTTGAGAATCGTAGGCCAAAACGCTTACACCTCCAAAAGGTCTTCAGACATTTTCCCATTTTGTAGTTTTTTACCTTTTCTACCTAAAGATCGCCTTTCATTTCCTTTCCATACGAACCGCCCAGCACTTTTTGTTATTCCAGCCTTTACTGTCGAGCTTATGGGCAATTGAGGCTGATGAGGGTGTTTACCTACGGAGATCCGGCGGATGCCTTGACGCCGTTTTTTGTAAATAGGTGGGTTTGAGTCCTGTTTTGGTGACATTTTGCATGATATGCAGGCTGCAAAGGAATATTGTTTGGTGAAACTTAGTTTAAGCTGGAAAAGAGGTCATTTCAAAAGGCTAAAACTTAGTTAATTATAAGCCAGTTTAAGTATGTTAAGTTGTGAACGTCATAGTTCTTCTAGAAAGGTACTGAAATTGGTTTTTCTGAAGGTACTTTCTAAGTCAGCTGTTTCCAGGTTTGGTCTTAGTAACTAAGTTGCCGCTAAGGTCGTTTTTAAGATACGCTTCGGCCTGGTCTGAGGCTTCCACATAATCTGAAATGGGATCTCTTGCGAAATAAGCCGAATTGAAGCTTTTGGATGTCGTTTTTGAGCGTTTTAGCTAGTCCGAGATACTGGTAAAGTTAGTCGTCTGTCGAAATTCATCTGTCCAAAGCTTAAACCTAATAACAGATTTGCTTAATCTTTGGCCTCTCTAGTTAAGGTCCTCTTAAAGCCGTTCCTGAGAATCTCAAGAGACGCTTCGGCCTGGCCTATGGCGTCCACGCGATGTAGGAAGCCATATCTCGCGAAACAAGCCGAATTGAAGCTTTTAGATGTCGATTTTGAGCATTTCAGCTTGTTTAAGACAGTCATAGGTCCAAATGCAGCTGTCCAAAGTCCAAATCTAGCAGCAAATGTGCTTAGAACAATATCCACATTTTTAGCAAAAATGAATCCAGCCATTTTTTGTATTTTCTATGTCATCAAATTTCTAAGAAAACTGAAAAACGACAAAAGTTAAATGTTCTAAACAACGCTATTTGTTGTTTCATCCTTGAACACTCGTCCCTTAGCTACTCTACAATTGACAATACCTGACACTTTACCTCATCCTTGTTATCTACCTGTCTCTAACAGGCTGGAACAACAGCTTAGACTCCTTAATCCTATGTCTCTGACCTCTCTTGACCTTTAACGGCATCAAACGCCTACACGTTATGAGTGAGTCTGAGTCTGTTCCCCAACAAAAATTATCCGAATCATCAAAAATTGGCTTGAGGTCTAGGATTCTGTCGTTTTGCTTCAGTTGCTCCGACTGATAAAGAAGCTAATTAACGACCCCAGTTGAGCTCTCAAAGATAGAGCACGCCTCGAAGCACATTTTGCACGTATTCCTCGAACTTTAGTCACCTGTTTTCGAAGCTCTTTTGATCCTTATTTCCCTTATTTCTCCTTTTATAAAATTACCCGCGCGCGTGCTTCACGTAATTTATATTCCCGGAACCATAATCAATTATGTCAATTTAGCCAATTTAGGCTCGAGCTGCTGAAAATGGACAAACTGACCGATTTGAACCTAGCGGATCCGTCGGACGCGAGGATGGTCTGTGAGTTTATGGTGTATCTGGGAGATTCGCCAGAGGTTTTGACTGCCTTTGCGATCAAGTTCACGTGTGGAGTCTTGGGATTTGTCCTGTTGATGGTCGTCTTCGCCTACAGGGTAAGTCAAGAGGTTTGAGGTTGGCTTGGGTGCTAAGGAGAGGTGTGTTTAGAGAGCAAATAAGAGCCTGCACAAGAATGCGAATGTGATCCTCAGTTTCCACTATGCGCTAACGCTGGTGTCGTCCGTGGCTGTGGCGCTGAATGATGGGTTTGACCTTTTTAGGTTGACGGTGTTTAGGAGACCGCCTGGGGAGGTAAGGAGACAGGCTCAACATGACGTTTAGGTCTTGTTTAGAGCCCTGATGACTGCGGAATCTTTGCCATGCCAGCCTACATTGGCGTCTGGTTCCGTTTGCTGACCTTCTGTGCCAATGCGGGGTCATGCCTGACCATCACAGCCTTAGCGATTGAAAGATCCTATGCTACGTTCTATGCCAAGACCTACGAGAAACGTGGAAATAAGCATCTGGGAATCATCTTGAGCTCGATCTGCGTAAGATCTTCAAATTTTGGGGTTCCGGTTAAGACAGAAGTTTCCAGATCCTGATCTGCTTCGGGATAGCCGCCTACATAGCCCCATCGGCAAATCTACGTCGTCATCTTCCCATGCAGTCTATGACTCCGGAAGCTGTTGGGAGGGTCGGGAATGTGAGTTGATCTAAGACCTTCAGGGGTGAAATTGAGGTTTTCAGGCAGCTGATGCTCTGGCGGTCTTTGAGTTCTTCAATGCCGTCCTCTTTGCGATCTTGTGGCTTCTTAATTTCCTATGGAAGCGACACTCAAACCGGATTTTCGCCACCCTGACCCACAAGTACCAGGTAAGGGACTTAACCATGTCTTTCCAGGCTTTTGAGAAACCCCACTTTGCCAATTCCATTCTAAGTTTGACCTGTTTAGCGCAAGGAAAACATGCATTCCGTCTCCGTCCTCCTTCCCCTAGCCGTCCTGCACCTAACCATCAGCATCACCTCATTCCTACTGACAGAGTTTGGCTCCTTAGCCAGTCGGACGAACCAAGAGATCCTCATGATCGTCATAACAAGAGATGTTTACCCGCTCTACGACTTCCTCCTGCCGCTTTATACTCTGATTTGTGAGTACAAGACTAGAAGGTAAGCATAGAAGAGTAGGATTGTTTGGATCTGAAGTTTGGAGTTTCAGAGTCCCGAAGTTCGAACGGAGTCAAAGCCGCTTTGTGATTCAGACAAATCCAAGGGAGCAAGACGGACATTTTGAGATGTTGAAGAATATGTTTGATACGCAGTTTGATAAGAGGTCGTGAGAAGATGGGATTAGGTGGTTTGACGTGGATAAATTTCTGGGATTCTCAGGCGTTGAAGGGTTTGGTTCTATGACCAGTTGGAGAGACTGAACTGACAAGCATCGGTGGTTCAGTGGTAGAATGCTCGCCTGCCACGCGGGCGGCCCGGGTTCGATTCCCGGCCGATGCAGATTTTTGATTTTTTGACAACTGTCTGGTTGGGAATCTTGCTGGTATAATCGTTTCCTAGGACTCCATCTAACGCGAACACAAGCTTAAAACTTGGCTGTTCCGTTAGCTTGTTTCTCTTGATTACAGGTCACAGATGTCAGGTTACAGATCGGTCACATGCTTACGACCGACCGGTGCGAGAGGTTCATTGTGGCCAAAATGAGTTTTAGCATTGGACCGACTCGTCTGTCAGACTCAGGAGCTGTCTGATTTGGGCTCAATTCGGCCTCCAATTTCGCTGGTTTTTGTCTGGAAACATCATTGTGAACCGGTTGGTCTTTTAGGCAATCGACAGACAGTCTAGGCTTCAGCAGTTTGGCGTCTGTGTCTAGCTTGCCTGTGCCCGCTTCGCGTCAGTCTGGAATCTTTTGCCACTTTCAGTTTGAAACAGGTCTGAAATCTTAAATTGGCTGTTTTGAGTAGACGCAAAAAAGTCTGCGTCTGAGGGGAATCGAACCCCTGTCGATTGCTTGGAAGGCAACCATACTGACCATTACACCACAGACGCGTTAGGGAGTGACCAGTGAGACTTGTTTATGTCTCGCTTAGGTCAGTGCGCTGCCCGCGGGGATATCTCATTCACAGTGGTCAGTGACACGAGCATCGGTGGTTCAGTGGTAGAATGCTCGCCTGCCACGCGGGCGGCCCGG
>KN166395.1:0-17800 GCA_000757745.1 Steinernema scapterisci
GTCTCATCGGTTTCGATGAGCTCGGGCATCTCATCGTCGTCCGCCTGCTCCATCAGGATCGAATCGTCGACAATCTTCTGCGCGGCTTTAGCCATTTTGTACCCTGACTGAAACGTCATAAATAGGAGGTCATTCTCAAATCACTATCAGAAATATCTAAGCGTTTAGAACGCCTCAAAGTCGACACCATAGGCAGGAACCTCAGTTCCAACTAGTTTAACAATAACAACGTACAACAATAACAGTAACAAGGAACAACAAAATGTTAAATCTGCATCTATTGAGCTTTGCCGCCCATGTTCAATCGGGCCATCGTGTAGTGCAGGAGATGTAAATCCTGGCGAGATTTCGATATCCGTTCAAAGTGCCTAAAATCGAAGTGTCAAAAAAGAATTCGAGAATTTCCAAGATCCTACCTGCTAGTATAGGGAAGAAGCGATTTGATAATCGTGTTGATGTTCGGCAATTTCATAAGATCGTGGGGATGCGTGAAACGTAGGACGTGGTTGAGGCAGGTCTGCGCAGCATGGCAAGTTCGGCTGTTGGTGTTCCACTGCGACGTGAAGTCGAGCAAGATTCCGACTTGCTCGCTGTCAAGACCCTTGATTACGTCTTCGAGATCGTCGGTTTGCATATCGATCAGCTTGTTCACAATTTTCAGCGTGCTAAATTAGGGTTATTAAATCCAGAAAAAGGTTGATTCGGCTTACTGATAAGGCTTCGTGAGAGTCAAAGCGAAAGACAAAGCCTCCGCGTACCGCTCCTGCTGCATGAAATTCGTGAGCTTCTGCTCGTTGGCCATCTTCTCCGCATATTTCTGCTCCTCTTCCGCGCGTCTCTCGTCGGAAACATCTTTCCAGACGATGACGCGACCGTCGGCTCCAGCAGAGATGATCTGCGTCGCGTCTGCGGAGCTTTCGAGCACTTCCAATGCCCAGAGTTTGGAGTAATGAGCGTCGATGGTTTTCGTGCATTCGCTGTTGTCGACGGACCAGACCTTGAGGAGACCTTCGCCATCTCCGGAGACGAGCTGGTGGCCGTTGTTGATGAAAGCGACCTGAAATTGAGGACGTGAGTTTTCAAAATTGATTTGAAATGCATTCTAGACAGAAATCAGACTCATAAAGCCTAGACAAGAATAGCGTGAGAACCGCTAGGACTGCCTAGGTTCCTACTCATTTCAGTCACTTCAGCCTGAGCCACTGAGTTCATTCGGGCATGTTGAACAGTGAGAACCGGTCGGTCCACAACCTAGACAGCCCTTGTCTGCTCAGACTGTCTGAGCTAGAGGCTCGAATCAGAGACCCGTCAGCTCCATGAACCAGTCGGTCATCGGCTCACATCAGGCATTTTGATGTCTACTAGACCCTCACTGATACCCGTCTAGACTTCTAACAAGCCGTTTCCACACCCGATAAAATACGTACCTTCAAAACAGCGGATTCGTGGCCAGACAGCGACTGAATGCAGCTGAGGTCAGAGATGGAGAACACCTTGATCGTACAATCTCCACTGGCCGTCACCACATTCTGCGCATTAGGCGAGAACTTGGCGCTCCAGACACCTCTTCTGTGTCCTTGAAGGTTTCCGGCAATGCCCAGCTGCATCTTCTCGGTGTTGATGTGCCACAATTTGGCGACCTTCTCCATGGATCCGGTGATGCAGAGCTTGTCGTTGGGACTGACGTCAACGCAGGTGACGCTCTTGGCATGCGCCAGAAGTGTGGAGTCGGCGGAGAGTTTCAGTCTGGAAGGCACCATTAATTAGCTGTGTTCCGATATAGCATATTTTAGGATTTAATAGCGTCTAGACATATGTTGTCTGGATTGCAACGAGCTCATCATTTAGAGCGCGTGAAGAGGACTCGAGCGATGGTTCATTGTCTAGACAAGTCAAGTACCCTAGCGGGCACATGTCTAGACTGAACAATGCACCACCATTTCGAGTGTTCCACAGCTGCTCACCGGTTGTGTCACGTGCGATCCCCGTGAATACGTGAGAAAGCCAATTTCAGCCGTTTCTAAGCTTTTCAAACGTGATGAAAAACTTACACATCTCCATTCTTTGACGACGGGTTGAAGACCTCCTTCAACGACCATAACTTCAGCATCATATCGTCGGACACCGAAACCACAAAAGCGTTCTTCTGGGACCGGCTGAACTTCACATCGGTCACAAGCTTGTCATGGCCAGTTCCCACGGCCACCTTCTTCAGTCCACAATCGCGGGTTTTGGAATCCTCCACTTCCTCATGCCTCCAAATGATGATCGAGGCGTCTTTGGAACTCGTGGCAATGATGTTGCTGTTGAAAGGAGCGGCGCAGGTGGACATGACGCTGTCAGTGTGGCCTAAAAACTTATATTTAAGAATTTACCAAAACTTGATTCTAAGCTCACCTGGAACCAAGAAACACTCCCAAGAATACCGATCGTAAACTCTCAATTCAGGCGAATTGGCGCCCACAGCGATATACTTTCCATCGGCGATAAGCGCGACGGAGAAGATCTCGTCGTTGAATCCAACAAGCTGCTTCTTGATCCGCAGGGTTTCAGCATCGACGATGCACAAGTTCTGGTCGTTCGAGGCGCACAGAAACTCGTTTTGGACCTCGTTGAAGAGCACCGAAACTCCGGAATTCGAGAAAACGGTCTTGAATTTCAGCAGCTTGCCGGTGTGACGATCGAAGACCTTCAGTTTTCCTTCTTCGCCCACGGTTGCCAGTCCCTTGGCTCCGAAGGGCAGCGCGGATTCTATGGCTTCGAAGAGAGGGATGGTCTTCATTTGAGCGCCGTTGTCGTAGTTCACGATGGACATAGTTTGGTCCCGGCTGACGATCGAGGCGATTTTGTCCTCGGTGCTGTTGACGAAGATCGCTGAGATGTGGCTGAAAGGAGTCCTTAGGGAAGGTTCTGAATTGTCAAAAGTTACCTGTTATGGTTTTTCCATTCTTGAAGACGCTTCTTCCTCTTGATGTGGTAGTGCCGCGCAGTTCCGTCGGAATATCCGGAGAGGAAACTCAAGTCGTTGATGAACGTGACGACGCTGACGATCGCTGGACCTCCGATGGAATATTTGCAGAAGGAGCCCTTGGCATCCCAGACCTAAATATGGAGCTATAGAGACCTGTATCGAAGTATTAAAGCTTACCTTAATTGCTCCATCCGAAGAACCTGTAACAATCGAATCGTCGCTTGGCGAGAAGACCACAACCTGGATAGGCGAGGTATGCGTGGACTTCCATTCGCGCTTCAGCGTGGGCGTCAGCTCTTCGTTTTCTGTCCTGGTGCTTCCGTATCTGTTCAGGAAGTTGTCCTGGACTTCTTTCTTCCTCAGCTCCCCGGAGACGACTGGCAGGGTGTAGTGCTGGAGGAGGCCGTTGGTGTAGGCCACGACGATCTGGACGCCGTCGTTGGAGAGGCCAAACGCAGAGACCTTCAGATCCACGGCGCTGACGTCGCCGATCAAGTAGGCCGGGCTGGCGTCTTCTATCCGCAGCGCCTTGACGACGTTGGCGCACGTGGTGAAGACGATCTTCCCGTCGTAGCTCCATTGGAGCGTGCCGCCGGTGTAGAAGACTTCGACCTTCTTCACTTCTTCTAGGTCCGTTACCTCCTTCTTCATCTGGAAATCGGGGGATCGGTGAGTTTTAGTCATAAACGAACGCGGCGAACTGGGAGAAACGGAGAGAATAAAAGCTGGTTGATTGTGGCGCAGCATACATGACGTTTTACGCATCAAGATTCCTCAAGAAACAAGGCGAAAATGGGCTCGAGAGATCCATGTTTTGGTGCTAAATCTGGCCTCATTTGGCCGTGTTTCGTTGCCAGTTGATGCGAACACGGAAGAGCTTGATTACGGGTCACAAAGTGGGATTTAAAGCTCACTTTTGCGCTAGAAACTGCAAAAATCCCGGATGCAAAAATGTCACGTAAACAAGCCCCAAACAACGTCGATTCTTAGCATCAAGAGCTCCCTACAAACCCAAACCACAATTCGCGAATTCCGCACTCCTCCGCACACGATCGGCACATGATCGAAACCAGAAACACGTCCAAAACCCTAGAAACCAGATCCTAAACTCAAGAATCTCCACCTGTGGGTCGAAGAAGTTGGCAAAAGCTAAAAACGAAACAGCGAGGGTAAATACCGTACACCGAAACGATGTGAGTATGGCGAATCGTGGCGGGAGCCGACCAGCACCAAACGATGGTTGTTGGTCAGGTTGTGTGGGAATCGATAGCGCGGGTTCGACGCCGGGAGGAGGCAGAGAATTTAGAGAACGGGTTTGCGGCTTGTTTTGAGGTTTGAGAAAGTTTTGTTGTGTTTTTACGTACAGGGAAAGTTTTAAAACGGCGAGTAAAAGGGTCTTGGGTTTGGAAAAACTGGTTTTGGGGGTCTGATACAGGCTGGTTCAACCGCGTTTTTGAAACCTTGTTGGCTTTAAACTTAAATGTCTCACTGACCAACTTTGACCTCTTCTTGATCTCTCAAAAAACCCCAAAACCGGTTCAAAAGCGCTCGTGCTGAGACACAATTTCATATTTGTCACAATACGAACTGTTTGCGGCGTGCTTCCACTCGACACCAGTCCTGAACTGGTATCCAGAGACCTTTTCTTCTTCCCTCCGGAGCGAGCCTATCATGTTTTCATGCCTCCCCCGTCTCACGTCGTCCACTTGAGTCCCTTTTCTCTCTCCCTCCGCCGCCTCCGGATACCGGCGAGGAGGAGAAGGAGGAGGAGGACCGTACTGTGCAAATCGCCACCGCGTGAATTGTGTCACTTTCCGCTGAATTTGCCGCCTGCACGCCGTCGCGCTCACGCATTCGCTTCGTGGGTTAGAAAAACCGTTTTCTCGCGTCCCCTTTAGCCAGATTCTCCCTTCATCCCTCAAGATCTGTAATTATCAGCCGTGGCGAAACTCTCCCTCAGGAACCACTTCAAATTGCGGATTTCACTCATTTAATGACAGAGTCTATTTCCTGGAATGTTGTATTCAGTGTTTGGCTGGTGTTCTCTCAGGTTGGTTTCACCTAGACACTCATATTGTGGACATGATTCTGGTTTAGGTGACCCAGGGAGCTTTGAACGATGTGAGCTATGGACTCACGAGGGTAAGGGTCAGGCAGATCCATGCGGAGCCTACGGATATTAAGCGGTTTGGTAAGTGCAGGCCACATGGATTAAGTGCAGCCTTAAAATGGCCCTCTTGGCCAACTCTTCCTCCATTAGAGTCAGGATCCAGAGCTCGAAGGAGTCCTGAGTTTGGCGTTTTCACGTTTGACCGCTTCCTAATGTCAAGGCGATGAAAACCATTGAGCCCTGCAACACTTGCAAGTGCAAAACAACTCCGAAAATAAGACGCGCAGATCGAATCAATCATGGATCATAAATTCACGAATTATGTCCACTTATGTCACCTTGAACGTGGAACGCTGACGACGTATTCGCATTCCCTTTCTGGCTGGAACCCACAATTAGGAGCCGGACAATTCCAGGGTTTGGAAACGGGATTTTTGAACAGGAAAGGGTCTGGAAATTGAACATTTGGGAGCCTCTCTCTTCGACTTGAAGTAGCCAAAGCACAGAAATTTGAGGGGAGTCCAAGGCAGCGCCCTGCTGCTGTCTCTCGTCCTCCTCTAGTCAAATCCCCATATACGCGCAACTCCCATGCTCTCTGACTTGTCCCTCCTAAGCTCCCAGCTAGCGGCTGTCGTCGTCAGATCACGGCAGCCAGGCGGTGCAGGCGAGACGCGAAAAAGAGCGTGATGAAGTCCAATATGTGCTGAGTTTTACGATGACATAAAATGCAAATCTGAGCTCTATTTTTAGCCTGGCATATCCTAAGGTTGCCCGTTTCAGGCAACGTCTCAGCCCTATGCACAGACAAGACCATAGGAATCCAGTTCAACGGGAACGTAGGCTTCAATGGAAGAATCTACGCCAGTCGCATGGAACGGAATCCAATGTGTGTCCAACACTACTCACCTGTAAGCTTACTTTTACCAATTTTTAAGGATCTGGGAAATCGTTTTAGACAAGCACAAGAAATCGATTTGAAGTGCCGCTGAATTCGATGACGTGTGGAGTGAAGTCTAGCAAAAAAGTAAGTGGCTATTTTTGACCCTTCAGTGAAATCAAGGTTAAGTGGGCGCAAGGTCAATAGGCGCGTGGGGGTAAACAGGAATTGACGGACACAGCTGAGAATTTGGATTCGGGACTTAAGCAAGCTTCAAAAAGACAATTTAAGCGTTATGGGTGTGAGCTTGGGAAAAGGAGTGAGGCGTGGATCTTGGTCCCGAGTCTGAATTCCATAATTTTCCAGACCTACCCAGCCAACGGCCTCGAATACACCGTAAACCTCATCCTCAGCTACAACCACATGCATCTAACCGAAGACGACCTCCTCTACACTGTGAAATGCAACTTCAACTCTCCTGAAAAGGCCATTGGGACTATGCATGAAGCCAGGTAAGACCCTTCCCAACTTCCTCCATAACCGGTCTTCTCAGCCTTCTAACGAAAGCCTCAGCAGTAGGCGAGATGGTCGCTCCCTCTTGCAATTACTCCCTGCACATCAACTCCATCGATGGTCCCACAGCGAAAAAGGCCCAAATCGGTCAAAGAGTGTTTCATAAATGGCAGTGCAACACTTCCGACTTCTCTATGAAGGTCTACAGGTGCTATGTTCACAACGGGGACAAGAAGAAGTACCTCCTGGTTGACGACGACGGGTAGGTCCAGATCACTCTCGGCCTACAGTAACCCAGGCCTGTTCCAGCTGTTCTCTAGACCCAGCAATACTCCCAGAACTGGTCTACGACACCGAACAGAACTACGTCTACGCTAGCAGCAGCGTGTTCAAGTTTACGGACAGCTCTAGGGTCCACTTTAACTGCCTACTCTACATGTGTCCTAAAGGGGAACCCTTGTGCCAGAAGTCCATCGTAATCCTACCGTATTATACATCCTCTTAGTTCCTCATTTCAGCCTCCCAAATGCAACCGAAAGATAAGCAGTAGGAATAGGAGAGAATCAGAGTCTACTGAGCATCTAGTGACAGCTATAAGCCATTCTATTAGGGTGTCGAGTCCTCTGTTGGAGGACGAGGAAGATCCAAGACCGCCATGCGAGATAACGTCGTATTCGAGGACGGCGTTTATCACTCTAGTCATAAGCAATTTTATCACTTTGTCAATAGCTTCTTTCGCTGTTTTGTGTGTTTATAGGCGCCATTTCTCTGCTCAACTCAACATTCAATAAATGATCTTCTTCAAGAGTCTTCTCTGATTCCCAAACGATAGCCCAACCGGCTATCCGTTGCCTCTGAGAGACCCAAGGACTTAGCTCAAAGACCCAAAGATTCCAAAGATCGAGAATAATTTATTGAACCAAAGTCATCGCAAACTGCTTAGAAATGCTTGCGACGGTATCCCCCATTTCCTCCTCCGTTGCGTCCCCCATGGACTCCGCTGTCATCAGCACGAGTAGGGCAAGGGCAGTAGTTGGCATCACGTCCAGGACGTCCAATCGGTCCCTCATCTCCAGCGGGTCCGTCGGCTCCGGGAGGTCCAGGAGGTCCGACGGGTCCTCCAGGTCCGATAGGTCCCGGCTGTCCGGCTTCGGCGGCTTGGCCATCGTCTCCGGGTTCTCCCTTCTCTCCAGGGGGTCCACGGCGTCCCTTGGGTCCAGGACGGCCGATAGGCTGCATGCCGTCGCGTCCTTTCTCACCAACTTGTCCAGGGTGGCCGAGAGGTCCTTGGGGTCCTGGAAAGGTCATTTAGGGATGTTGAGAGAGGAGAGATATTTACCTGGCTCGCCGTTGTCTCCAGGAGATCCAGGGAATCCGTCACGTCCGTTCATACCGTCCTGACCCTTAGCTCCAGCCATTCCACGAGGTCCAGGGCGTCCAGCAGGTCCGGGCGGTCCAGCGGGGCCGGTAGGACAGTTGAAGCAAGCTCCAGCGTCGCGTTCTGGGGTCGAATTCTGGGCGTCAGCTCCTGGCTTGCCATCCTGGCCAGGGATTCCGTTGGGTCCAGGGCGACCGGGAGTTCCCTTGGGTCCGGGAGGTCCAGCTGGGCACTTGTTGTCAGCCTTGCAGTTGCATCCAGCGCCTCCAGCATTGGGTCCTCCAGAGAGGCTTGGTGGAATGCTGGGAGGGAAGTTCTGGGGAGGGATTCCAGGAGCGCTTCCCGGGTTGCGCTGAGGCGTTCCGGAGTAGTCGTTGGGAGAGTGAGGGCCGTTGTTGTCCCCGTACTGGTTTCCATTTCCGCGAGGTCCGTTGGGCGATCCAGAGCCGGAGTAGTCGTTTCCAGAGGGTTCGCTTCCGGGGTATGCTGCGTTGCCTCCGCTTCCGCTGTTTCCTCCGGGGTAGGCTGCACCGCTTCCACCGTTTCCTCCATTACCTCCAGGGTAGGCGGCACCGCTTCCGCCGTTTCCAGGATTGGGAGAATCGTAAGATTGACGCCGGAATCGCTTCCCTTCGCCAAGCTTCACGAGGTCTTTCCACATGTTGTCCGTGGCCATCTGAAAGTCGAGATTAGGACGTGAACAGAGAGGGAAAACTGACCCTGAAAGACTCGATTTCGCCATCGAATTCCTCCCAAACGCTGTGGACTTCCGAGCAGATGCTGAAGACTCCGATTAGGCAGGCGACCAAGGCGGCGCCGCTGATAGCCGAAGCGACGAACGTGGCGGAATGGACCTTCATTCCTGGAAAAGGCACAATTTAGCAATCCGAGTAGTTCGAAACCCAAGACCCCGGAGAGAACTGACATATCTAACCCACCTGGCCAGCGTTTTTATACACCTTTTTAGGTCGACGCAAATCGGCTGACAAAGCCGCGTAAAAACGGGAATTTAAGCGGTGAAGACCCGCAAAAAGGTTTGCGGATATCAGTTTCATTATTTACGCAGCTCCCCGCAACTCGAGATCAATCACCCGGAATGGCGCGAGACCGGTTTTGGAACCAACCGCGTTGGGTATCCAATTTCAAACCCCTTGCGACGTCATATAGGTGAGTGTGTGGTTTGGCCTAGATTTTGGGGTTTGGGCAGGAGGTAAACAATGTTGCATGGGTTCTTTTTTCGGGTATCGGATCTATAGAGCTAAGAATCCAGAGAGCTGAGACCCCGTTGCCTAGCCTCCCAGCATTCCTCCCAGCTTCTCTGGCTAAGGATCTCTCGGCGGGCCTGGCCCGAACTGCCGTGCCATCAACAAGTGCCCCGCTGGACCTTCCGGACCTGAGGGACGTCCTGGATGCAGCGGTTTTGACGGTCTGCCTGGTCTTGACGGACATCCTGGAGTCAGCGGCAAGGATGTGACCCCCGAACGCAAGCAACATGGCTGCTTCCACTGCCCTCAGGGTCTTCAGGGGCTTCCTGGCGCCATCGACCTTCTGGACAACGTGGAATGGCTGGACCTCGTGGCTAATACGGCCGCGACGGACTTCCTGGCTTCCCTGCCGACAACGGACCTCCTGGACCTCCGGGACCGACCTCTTTGACCCCAAATCCCGGTTTTCGGCTGTCATTTGCAGCCTTCCCATGTGCTAATTAAAACCCATCTTTTTCGAAATTCGGACCGAAAATAACGTTCTCGAAAGACTTTTTTAGATGCTCGCCTGCACGAGGCACCGACTGATTGCACCGGCGAGAATTTAGGTCATCTCGATGTTACATTACTGCGCGTCGCAAATCGCTTCACACCTGTCGGCGGCGATAAATCACTGTAAAAGATGGCTGGATTCGTTTGGATTCGTTTCTACGGAGAAGTCGTTTGTGGGCAGATCTGGATTTCCCAAATCTGGCTTTTGTTTCTCCTGGATCGGAAGTAAAATTAAGACCCCAAGACCTCAAATTTGCTATTTTCATGCTCGTATTTGGATAAATGCAATTTATTGATCTACACCAAATTTTACAGAAACAAATGCAAGAACCTGGATAAAAATCAAGCCAGATTTAGTGTCTACGGCTACGGTATCCACCGCGAGTGGCGGCGCTGTCATCGGCGCGAGTAGGGCAGGGGCAGTACTCGGCGTCCTTGCCGGGACGTCCCTTGATTCCCTCCTCTCCCGGTTCTCCGGTGGCTCCGCTAGGTCCAGGAAGTCCAGGAGCTCCCTCAGGTCCGACGGGTCCAGGAGCGCCAGGTCCGGCGTTGATGCCGTTGTCTCCAGTGGGTCCCTGTTCTCCCTGAGCTCCTCGGGGTCCCTTAGGTCCAGGGCGGCCGATGGGCTGCTCGCCGTCGTGTCCCTTCTCTCCAGCGGGTCCTTGGGGTCCAAGAGGTCCGGGAGGTCCAGGAGGTCCGTTGTCGCCAGGGAAGCCGGGAAGTCCGTCGCGGCCGTTCATGCCGTCTTGGCCACGGGGTCCAGCCATTCCACGTTGTCCAGGGCGGCCGATGGCGCCAGGAAGTCCCTGAACACCCTGAGGACAGTGGAAGCAGCCGTGTTGCTCGCGTTCGGGGGTCACATCCTTGCCGCTGACTCCAGGGAGTCCGTCAAGACCAGGAAGACCGTCAGGACCGCTGCATCCAGGGCGTCCCTTAGGTCCCGGAGGTCCAGCGGGGCACTTGTTGATGGCACGGCAGTTGCAGCCAGGTCCGCCGACGGATCCTTCGCCAGAGAGGCTGGGAGGGATGCTGGGAGGCTGGGCGAAGGGAACTCCGGGAGAAGCAGGGTGAGAGTTGACTCCGGGCGAGGAATAGGGGTCAGCAGGAGCAGGAGTTCCGTAGCCAGAGTCGACTTGGACTTCAGCCTTGACGTCGTAGGTTTGACGGCGAGAGCGGCGGTTCTCGTTCAGCTTCATCATATCTCTCCAGAGGTCGTCGGTGGAAACCTAAAATCGGACATTTTAACACGATTCCAAGAGATCTGGATGTGCCAAAAGGCTCTTTGGCTTCCAAGCCCAATTTCACCATACAACTCACCCTGAATCGGTCAATCTCCACATCGAACTCATCCCAAATGCTCTGCACATCGGTGAAAATATGGAATATGGCAACCAAAGAAACGAGAAGAGTGAATCCACTAAGCGCCGAAGCGGCGAACGTCGCAGTATGAACCTTCATGTCGGCTCTGGTGGCTTTTTGACACTTCTCACCTCAGCTAGCCTCCTCCTATTTATACCCGAAAATGGGTCAGCGCCAGAACGTCTACAGGTACAGGAGGAGGTGGGGTGCGATCGGATCCACCCGGAGCCAAAAAAACTCATCTGGCGCACGCGCGCGCGAGTAGTTTTATTGTGTTAAAGGGGCAAAAACTTGCAACGCAAGCTTTCGGAGATTCGGGGTAATGATAAGACGCCCGGCGGGAGTAATTGCTATTGTGCTACGACGTTGGTGGAATTTTTGAGGCCGGAAAAAGTGTTGATTATATTTTTGCGTCGTCGAAACATCGTAAACCCAGATTTCCTAAAGTAGATTTGTCCTTTGGATGCACTTTTAGGAGAGGTCAGTGACCAAAAAGGGATAAAATTTGATGGCGACCGGAAATCGGTGCAGGCGAAGGTTGATTCGATTAGTCACGGAGTTCTTGAGAATGTGGATTCAAGAAAATCGGAGTTTTCAGACGATTAATTTCGAAGGATACCCAATCCCATTCTTCCCCCAATTAGTTTCCCATCCGGATCTGGCGCGTAAAGTGCATTAAACAAATCAACTTTTTTACGTTCTTGATTTAATCACCGGGATCGCTGAAAAACCAGTTACGTGTCGGTTGACACCCAAATGTCCGTTTTGGTCAGGGAGGATGGGGTGCTGAGTCAGCAACAGGTAGGGCTGGTTTACTGCTTCGGGTAGGACTTATCGGTTAACTTTCAGCCTGCTTCTCCGGGAATTCCCTTCGCCCAGCCTCCGAGCATCCCTCCCAGCCTCTCCGGCGAGGGATCTGTCGGCGGACTTGGCTGCAACTGCCGTGCAATGAGCCAATGCCCCGCTGGACCTCCCGGACCCAAGGGACGTCCTGGATGCAGCACTCCTGACGGTCTGCCTGGTCTTGACGGACTCCCTGGAGTCAGCGGCAAGGATGTCACCCCCGAACGCGAGCAACACGGCTGCTTCCACTGTCCTCAGGGTCTTCAGGGGCTTCCTGGCGCCATCGGCCGTCCTGGACAACGTGGAATGGCTGGACCCCGTGGCCAGGACATGAATGGCCGCGACGGACTTCCCGGCTTCCCTGACGTCATCGGCCGCCCTGGAGCTCGTGACAGGTGGCGGAAGTTTGGGAATCCAGAGGTTCGGTCCACCTCTAAATCGACATCCTCCTTATCCCCTTATCCCAACACCATAAATCTCCATTTTTTCCTCTTCCCCCAATTCCAAAAATCACCTTTTCTTTTTCCTCCCAAATCTCGAGATCTCCGCACGATTCTCTCTTCGTTTTTGCGTTCCAACCAACCCAAATTCCGCGGGAGATTTTATCCCAGCAGCTGCTCAGAAACCAGCTCCCAAAAATCGCTTCGAATTTTGCCAAAAACTGGAGATTAATTGCGACATTGTCGGCGGCGGCAGCGCTTTGTTCATCTTCCCCGTTCCTGCAAACCAGCAATCAGTTCTTTACCCAGGGTTACGGTAGAACTGACAGGCTAAAGAGTTCCGCAGCCGTTTTTTACCCGCGGATCAACTCGACCAAGGCTGGTTTTTTGGGCGGCCGAAGACAAAGTTCTTCGCACTTTGCGCACGTCGTTCTTCTTTCTTCTTCGCCCAGAAGAACGCGTAAACATGTCCGCGGCGCACCCAACGTTCTTTGTTGTCTGCGCTCAGCGAGTGCGCTCCCGAATCCCGAAGAAGAAGTGATCGCAAACCAATTTGTTCTAAATTTGTTTCTTTGAGGCGCGGCAGCGGCGCTCTCGACCCCCGAAAGCGTTCTTTGGAGGGCTGGGTCGGGTGGATTGGTCGCGTGGATCCTAGGGAAGAACTTCGCAACATTTGATCTTGTCGTAAGGAGGCTAAAGGTAACTCGATTAGGAACCGTCGTATCCAGCGCCCTGTGGAACTGTCCCCCATCGCCCACCAGAACCCATCCACATCCAAATCAACCAAAGCACCAAAGATCAGTCATTTACCCGTCACTTCTCGTCCACATGCACCAGTTCACGACGAGGCCAATTCAGCTCTGCGAAGGTCTTCTCAGCGTCGAATTCGGCGAGCTGAAACATATCCAATCCTAAGCCTATGAAGCTGATCTCCAACTCACGTCTTTCTTAGGCCGGTCGGAGTTCCAGATCCGGTATTCCTCCATGAAGAAGCCCTCGGATTCCACAAAGAGCAGCAGGGTCTTCAGCTTGTCCAAAACGTGGAATCGACGAGTCTTGGAAACGCTTCCCGGCATACGGACGCGGACGACCACCGTATCCAGATTGTCGGTCGAAGGCTCCTCTGGAAGCGAGATCAGAATCTCAGCCTTGCGACGCTCCTTTTCGTCGATTCGACGTTGTTCGGCGGCTTCTTCTTCTCTGAAAACAGCATAAATGAGGAGTTGTAAAATTCGGGTCCCATACTCTTTCTTCCGCTGCTCCATTTCGAGCTTTTCCTTCTCTTCTTGCGCCTTTCTCTTCTTCTGCTGGTCGGCGGCCAGACTCTGTTCGTAAGCTTCTTGTTGTTCCTTCCTGAGGCGCTCGCGTTCTTGGCGCTCGTGTTCCTCTCGAGCCTTCTTCGCTTCCCGTCTGAGGCGGTCGCGTTCTTGGCGTTGTTCCCTCGCTCGTTTCATCCTGTAAGAAGTGACAATGAGCCCAAGAATTCAGAGATCAATTTTCCAGCATGAACCGCTGGGAAATTCGACACAAATAAGCTAGAACACACAGCATTCAACCCAAAGAAATTCCCAAAAGATCGCCATCTTCCTCGATCTCTGTCACCGCTAACATCGCTCTTTCTGGATGCACACCGCGCTTCAAAATCGGCACAAAATGATCATTCTAGAGATAGAGAAACAAGCTAGAGATCCGGCGATTTCAGCCAAATCAAGACAACCAAAACCTACTGGAGTCTGCGCTGCTCCCATTCCCGGAGTTCTCGTTCTTCTTCCGCCTTCCTTTCCTCTTCTTCGGTCAGCTGGCGTTCGCCCTCCTGACGCTTCTGGTTATCTTCTCCTTGATCGGCGATGGATGGCCTGAAAACGTGGGAAATTACGTTGAAGCTCAGAGTATAAGGCGGCACACATTTGGACAAACACGCGAGAATCGAGTCCAGATGATAAAGCATTAATTCACCGAAATAATCAGGAAAGAACGTCGATCTTAAGAGGCCAGAGAAGATCCCTAAAAAGCAAGATGAGGCTTCAAAAACGCCATCTCAAATGTGCGAAAATAGGCCACAGACACAGCTTCAAAGGCTGTCAGAATCACGCAAAAATCAAACCTAACTTCGAGCCACAAAATTACCTTAAATGCTCACTCCTGAGACCCCAAATCCCCGAAATCCAAGCTCTCAAAAAACTCACCCAGGAGACTTCGCAGTCACCAGTTCAGCTTCGTCATCTTGCGGGATTCGAACGCGTTCTAAAGCCGTCGACAGCTCCCACTTAGCGTCGGCCAGGATCTTGATAGCTTCATCGTCGTGGGTGTTCGTCGCGATCGCCTGGAAATGTTCCAAGGTTTCCCGTTGAGCCGGCGAAAGGTCGCTTCGTTTCATCGTCGGAGGAGGTCGGGACGAGAACCGACCGGCCTGGATCAGTGGTGAGGGTGAAAGTGAGGTCCGGGCGAAGCGAGATGGATGGTGCGAGTCTAGACATCGCCGGTGTCTGAAAACGAATGCTAAGGTCATCAACCACGTTCAAACGCGGCAAAAACTTGTTCATATGGTAGATTGCAAACGTTGTAGATTATCGCGCGAGAGGTCACGGGTTCGAATCCCGTGACCTCAAAAATTGCCAATTCTGCTTCTGCATGTTTCAAACATTTTTCTAACATCTTTTTATTACCCCAAATCATCCAATGTAAGTCGGATTCGCCTTATTACTCATCAACCGATCCACGATCTTTTCCCTATTCACCAGCAGCAAGTTCACATTCGGAATCACGTGGCCATAATGAGCAACACGATCAGCCATGTAGTTCAAGTAGTTGAAACTGGCCGGGAATCGCTCGTACGGGTCGCTCAGAGTCAGAGGGAAGTCCAGATGACTGTTCAGAACTCCGTTTCCGCCTCCCTTCACCATAATCCGCCCGTCAAAATCGAACAGTTCGTTGACGCCAGGAATCGGAAGATCCAAGTGCCCAGCGACGTCCCTGATCTTCAGGAAATCGTATTCGCCTCCCACGGCCAACGCGGTGATGAAAGGTTGATATCCGCCGTCGTTCCGGTTGATAGGAGCGTCCGCGAAAGCGTCAAAGTTGTCCTTCACGTTGAAGTGGTAGTTGTTCACGGCCTGAAATCTTCCGAGTTACTGTAGGTCCTGTAGATCCCCGGGTTACTGTAGGTCCACTTACATTAACTCCAAATCCAGCACCCCAAGAATCGGTCAAATCCTCGTGATACATCGCCGCCACAGCTTGTGTGAACGGGTTGAACGCCGACCGTCCACTGAACTCCACTTTCTGTCCTGGCAGGTGAATATCCGGGACTTCCTGGGGCTTGTTGCTAGCCTTGTTTCCAGCTACGTAGAGGTTCGGCACGAATGGAGCTGACCGCTCGTCAGTCATTCCGGTCGGGAGCTTGATCAGCCCCAATCCTCGAGGACGATCTCGGACTTGGGACAGCACTTCTAAACAGATGACGATGAGGCAAAATAAGATGGAAAAACACAAACCTTTAATCCCAAACGATAGACAAAGAAAAGTAAACAAAGATGGCGGTGACATCGGACGGAAAGTGAATCTCGTGTGTGGGTAATTGGAACTGAAGACAAAAAATGGGTCAATCGATGTTATAGAGTTGTTAGAATGATGGATCATGGGTTCGAGTGGTTTCCTGGTAGGTGTGGGACAGGATCTAACGGGTTCCCGGGAGCCTCTAAGGCTTGGGCTTAGAACCGACCGCATCGAGGATCTGCAAGGGGTCCAAATGACCAAATTCGGCGCTCCCAGGCACGGTCTACAGACGGCCTCGGTTGTCTACAGACATGCCCTTGTCTGGAAGCGGATATTGAAGCCCAATAGCTCATTCTGACGAATGACGCGGGTCGGAGGCGGTCGGGTCGCAGGCCTCTAAAGCTGCTGAGGACCAAGGGTCTGTGCTTCGAGATTCGAGGCTCCACTTTCAAGTTTATCCACCTCCTCATCAACAATTAACGCCAAGATCAGTCAGCGTCTTGGTCACATAAGGAATGATCCCATCAGCCCGAATCTTCGCTGCAGTCTGATGCTGGCAATCCTCAGTTCCACAGTAGTCGATAGAAATCGCCGGCAGTCCATAAGACTTCACCTTGGCAGCTTGTCCCAGAAGCCAATTGCGGTCAGCCACGGGAACAGGAGCGAAAGTCTTGTTCTGCTCTAGCCACTGGCTATAGAGCGACTCGAAGGCGACGGCGAATACCTGGCTATGGACTTCAGGAAGCAGCTCGAATCCACGGTTGAAGATGAGCTTGGCTTCTGGGAACTTCGTCTTCACAGCGTTGATAGCGGCCACGAGTCCATCTTGCTGGGCTTTCTGGGCAGCCGGGGTCTTCGCGAACAGCATGTAGGAGTCCATAGTGTCAAAGAAGAATCCTCGAAAGCCTCGATTCCACTGAGGCGCGATGACGTTGTCGGCAAAGAACGCGGGCCATCCAGGTTCGGACTGGTTGATGACGTAGGAGCCCCAAACGCCGTTCTCTCCCAGGATCCACGATTTCGGGATCTGGTTGAAGTAGGGTCGTTGGGATGTCACTTCGCAGATGCTCACGTAGGCGTACCATTGAGTCGGTGGGGTGCTGGTTTCGGGGTTGAAGTCACTTCCTGGGTCAACCGTGACGTGGTCGAACTTGGTCAGGGACGAGACCGGGACGTTGTAGGCGTAGTTCCAGGCAAAACTGGGATGGAAGTTGCCGGTGCAGTCTGAAAAACCATTTTTCAGATTAGGATCATCTTTAAGGACGTACCTGAAGAAGCCTGAGGCAGCAGAGATAGGAAAATGAGTCCAAGCAGGCAAGGAATCAACATCTTCTGAAACAGCCAATAGTTAATCCGTCATTCCCAAATTTCAGTCTTCGAAACAGGCAACCACGACCTTTTATCACTTCCCTATCGCCATCACCTGACTCTCTCTCCTCCTCCTGATAAGCCCCTAAAGCTTCACATTCACACAAACACTCGATTTTGAAAACCTGATTTAGGAAATTGATCCTTCTATTTACGAATTCAAACTGGAATTTTTGATCCGGCCGAAGTTTCATGAATTCGTAAACAGCTTTCCGATGCATAAATTCAAGCGTAGGAGATCAATTTTGTCGCAAAAGGCAATGACTGAATTTCACAATCCTGGTTTTTGACCTTTTTATCTCATTGGAATGATAACGGATCAGAAATCACATGAAACCAGTGATAAAATCGGGAAGTCTGAGCAGAACTCATGACACAGCTCGACAAAATCCAAGATTGTCGACGCTTACCCTAAAACAACTTACATAGAAGTGGCCACAAGACCGAGCACGCTGACGCTTGAAGCCGGAGCCTATTGCGCTCTGAAACGTTTAAAAACCAGTTTTAAAAAAGGAAATCAGGAAAACTGCTCACAAGCGTTTCTGTGGATTCGACGAGTTCAAACGTCCCCGGCAAGGTCCTGTTTTCCTGGCTGTAGAGGTACGCGTAGATGATCTCATGTTCGTTGTTCCTGCAGTGGCGATACAAGGTGAGCCCGTCGACGCTGCGTTGTAGAGCCCAGCAGCTAG
>KN166397.1:5569-24010 GCA_000757745.1 Steinernema scapterisci
GACCTTAATGGTTAATCAGCTTTCCTCAATCGGGCGGGAGATTTCCCAGTTGTTACATGACGACTCTTCCGACCAGTTTTCAAGCATTTCAGGACATCTGATCAAACAAACTTTTTATAGCCTCCTTTTGATTGTTAGAGTGCAATATTTGATTCTCCCAGTGAGGATATAAAAGAGGTCAGAACAGAGTCACTCCATCATCCACAATGAACTCCCAACTCTTCTTCCTCCTCTGCTGTGCTGCCGTCTCCCTCGCTTTCGTCTTCCCCGAAGACAGTAAGTCCAAGCTTGTCTAATGTCTCTGAAATGGGCTTTTTAGAGTGTGGACCGCACGCTGAGTACCTGACCTGCGGAACCTGCCAGCCAACTTGTGAGGTACCGCTCTGTGTTAGTCTCAGGATGTGCCAGGAGGAAGGTTGCTACTGTGTCTATCCTTATGTCCTTCACAATGGCGAGTGTATCATTCCCACGGAGTGTCCCCAGTACAACAAGAGCGGACGAGTCTTGTGAACAATACTTGTAAATAAACCGGATTTATTCTCTTTAGATCAGTTCTCATAAAAGACATGCTTGACCACAGGACCCTTCGAGAAGACACAATAAAACACGCATTGCGCTTCACCCTTCTCGTTAGTCACAGTCTTCCACCAAGGCGACTTCTCCGTCATGGCGATCACTCGGGGACGTTTGCATCCGACTCCCTTAAAAGGCCAGATTCCAAGCCTAAAATAACCTAAGTTGAAGATATGAAACTTCTGCTAAAGCTGACTTTTCCAAGTTGATCTGCGCCAACTTCAACTCCACTAGCTTTCCCAATCCGAGTCCTCGAAACTTCGGATATGTGAACTGATGGGTAAAAAACCCAAACCCGTCATTGTACTCAAACGAGGCCAGCTCTCCAGTAGCAATTACACGGATTCCTACACTGGGCATCTTATCCAAACGGGATTTGGCCAGATCTACGTCGTCCTCAGAGGCATAAACGAGTTCTTCAACGAGTTGCTGGGCATCGCGTTCGCCGTCAAGGGTTATGTATTCAAAGCCGTCGGGTAAGCTAAGGTCGGCTTCAAGGAGACGGTCTTGGGTGGGTTCGTCCATGTAGAACCAGTTGGCTGGCTCGTCCATGCCGACGTGGGTATGGGTGCCAGTGGATGAGATCCATTTACGGACCTGAAAAAGGGTGCAAAGAGTTTCCTGCAGTAAGACAGGCCATCAAACAGAAAGCATGGTTTTGGGGCTTAAAACTAGGCTAACCTCATCCATCACCTCACCAAAGCAGATGACCTCGTAAATGTCCTTAGAGTCCAAAAATAAGTCTAAGAGGTCAAGCATCTTGGGAACGCCGGTTCTTATGACATTTTGGTCATAAGTTGTAGTTTGAATTATGATGAAAGGCCTAAAATATTCGCATACAGGCACAAAACAAGAAGCCTGAGACCCACTTTCCATACTTGTTGTCTTTAACAACAACCCAAATTTTGGGGTTATTTTTTGGATACCCGACAAGACGCACATCACACTTGTCAGAGACCTTATCAAGCCACAACTTCACGGTCGCATAAATGCTGAGGAGATTGGGGAAGACCTGGAGTTCGGGAAGGGTCTTCGTGAAGTCGGCTTTGGGGACTTCAAAAGCCATCTTTTAAAGAATGCCGCAGGTCGGACCAAAAGATGAAATGGAAAGAGCGAAGCGCTCAGAAAGGAGAGAGAACCATAAAGTCAAGGTCGCCTTTGAAAGTCGCACCATCGACTTTACAACACACCTTCTGCGATCACCTTCGTCCATGTGATTTATGGCGTTTTGCGATCAATTGAAGAAAGACGACTTGAAGTAGACACGTGCTCTTTGCGCTGCAGTTAAAATCTAAAAGTGCTAAACAACGGGTAATCTGATACCTTTAGACCTTTGGATACTACAGAGCAGTCCGATTGAAGTCGGACTTTAGGTTAGTGCATTCAGTGAATCACAGGAGAACCTCGAGCCAATACATCAGAATGTATGCATTCAACCTAACTCAAAGTGCCCGCTAAAAGCCAGCTTCAATTCTAAGGCTACAATTCCACGCTTACGCGGCTAATTTTTGTATTGAGGTGTGCAGGAATGCGGATGGCTTCTGGCTTTTGACATTGTTCAAGCGCCTGTTGACGGGGTATGTGGGCCTGGAGCTTGCACTCCTTGCACTTGCAAGCTTACGTTAGTCTGGCTTAGGCTTAGTCTGAACCCATTACTCTATAACGGCGTGAAACCGTCAGCGTGAAATTGTCAAATCGTCCTCTTCAACAAACCCTTGTGAGCCGTTAAACTTGAGAATGAGACATTTGCCCAACTTTTCAGAATCACACTTGAAAGCTTAATTTTGCCAAAACACTTATGTTTTTAGTGAAATTCTTAAGACCTTTTGAGGCCACAGGACGTTTTCTTCGAGAGAGATAGAGAGGTCCCAACCTTGACCCTGTAAGCCTGCATATCTTTAAGCCAACTAACACAAAGCTAGGCTCGCCCATACAACTATAGTGCCATTACCCTTTTGCGATTTTGAAGTTTGGTTTTTGTGCAAACCACTTTAAGCTCTAACAAACAATGACACTACTCTCCAAGTGTACTACAACATCTCCACAAACGTGTTGACCTTTCCACCCTTGTGTCCAAAACCCCAAACGCGCTTTTCCACTTCCCCGAACATTGACAAATGGCGTTTATTCCGATGACAAACAGTGACAAGAAGTGGTTGCTCGGTTGCTTTTGCGCGTCTGAAAAGTTGCGATGAAGAAAAGAAAACATGGAAACAAGGAAAAACATGAATGGAGATTCTTAGTTAATTAGACGAGCAGGCAAGGCTCAGATAACAACACAGTTGGAAAGTCAATGGACTCTGACGTCTTCCTAGCTGAAGAGGGAGCGGAAGATCGCTTCCTGGTTGTTCTCGCCGAGCCTCAGTTTCTCCTTCAGTTCCTGGAGTTGTTTTTGTTGCCAGAGTTTGGATAAACGCTGTTGGAGGAGATCACCGGCTGGTCCGTCGCCTGAAAATGGGTTCAGGTTAAGGCTCAAAACTGAAGATTCAAAGGGCGATCTTTGAAACTCATAAAATCTGAAATTTTTTAAGGGTTTTCAAAGTCAGGACCCACCTTGACGGGTATCAGTTATTCCCAACGGCCCGGAATACAATGATCCTGAGCTCATTGTTAAACACAGGACGAGGATTACCAGAGCGAAAAGGGACATCTTCTGAGGGACGGCGGCCATTTTCTTCTAAAACTAAAAAACTGAAGACTACAGATCGTTCTTTTTTAAGACGGCCTGATCCCCCACGAACACGCTCCTATAAAACGCCTAAATGCGAAACAAAAGCGCTCTTAAGGTCCCACAAAAAAGAACTAATTGAATAGGGACTCTCTTTGTAAAGAGCCTCTCCATTGGCGTGAAGAGGAGCAACGCGCTCCTATTTCCAAAAGACCCCGAATGAGCGCCCGAAGAGCGAGAGAGAGAATGTAAAACAACACATGTAATCCCTAATTTGAGAGATTGAGACACACCCGTTGGTGTCGTATGAACAACGACGGGGTGAGAGAGAAAAACAAGACTCGTTAACGAAAGGCCCCGCGAATGTGGGCAGGGCTTGAGTTTGGAGTTTTGGACAAGCTCTTAAAGATACAAAGCGGTCAAAGGGGGTTTCAACAGGGGGTTTCAACTGGAGGGCTTCAGAGGTCAAGTATTAGATTTGACTACCAAGATACGCAACCGTGTTGTATGGTGTCCTTGAAGGCATAAAGTCTAAATGAAAAAATCGAAGCAACGCTTCGAACAGAAACTATATAAAAAGGTGAACTTTAGTTGCTTGAGTCAGCAGAACGACAATCTTTAGTGTCTTTGACATTCTGTATCAACCTACTAGGAGCTATCCTCCCACTAGCAAGGCTAGCCAAGCCTCACTCTGCACTTTACGTCCGGGAATTTTGCGAGAAACTGCCAAAAGCATTCCATTTGAAAACAAACAATAGACGAGTGGGCGCTATGATAAGTGTAACAGACATATATGAACGACTATTCAAGGTATTCAAGCAGGTAATGCTAATATGATATTTGACAAAGCGTTTGGCGTTTGAGGAAGCGAATTCAGTGGTTTTTGTGACATAATTTTGAAGCTAATTTCAACTGCATTTTAACGTAAAAATGCTTTTTTTAATTTTAGAAATATTGAGTTTTTTGGTTATCGGTTATAACACGCCGGGCTTTTTTTGAAAATTGCCGAAAGCAACTTAATAATGCTAAAACACGTATGCAAAAGTCAAAACATGTCCAAAGACCAAAAAAAACTTATGCAATTTTACATTAGATTCTGTACTTTCTTGTTAACTTCTATTCTAGTGACTAAAAACAGGATAATAGGATTCTGCATAAAAATTTTATAAATTCTAAGTCTTTTTTAAGATATTTTTAGATTTGCAGAATGCCGCTAAAAGATATTAAAAGGGTAAAGAGCAACCTCACCCAAAATAACCTTCACTCCCCTCTAAAATTCCAGATTCAATTTCAGATTCCCCCAATCTATTCATCAATCTGAACGTTCAAAGGTCTTGAGCTGAACTACTCAAGTCGCGTCAGCTCGAAGGCACGAGATTTTCAGCGACTGCCAAAGATCATCCTTATCTTCCTAGAACATCACGCGCCGAGATAATTAAAGAAGTCCGCCCTGAATCTAATTAGACGCCCTTAATTATCTTCTAGGGTGTCAGAATGTCAGAATTGCAAAAATGCAATTAGTAATAATTGTCTCACAAGACATTTAATTAGTGTTGGACTCTTTCGATAGATAAAATTGGGTTTTCAAGGGCTTGTGATTTTAGTCTGTTTGAAGCAGATTTGGAGTTACAAGATATGGTTGAAAAGTGCAAATTTTGACTCTATTTTTGGACCCCACACAAGACTCTCAAAAGCCTTAAAACTTCGAAACCCATATAACTCCTTCCAACCCAATTTACGTCCCATTGCACACAGCGAAAACAACGAGGAACCATACAATGGAAACTGGCCAATAAGAATTCTTAAGCTAGACTCAGAAAATGGCCTGCGTTGGTAGCTAAATACCAACCCTTTAAGGAGCTCTTTTTGACCTTATCTTCAACCGCAAGGTGTTATCCAGTCTTTGTTGTCTGAGGCTTACGTCTTTTTAATTAAAAATGTAGACATAAATTCAGAAGGCGGAAAACGGAAAAATAAGCAGATTATTATGAACCAATAGATTCAATGACTGCACTGAAGCTGCACTAATTTATGGCTGTTTGATCAAGCTGGAAGGTTTCAAGTTCCGTGTTCTCAGCGCCAGAGATTTGAGGCGTCTGAGAGTCTTTTGAATCTCCGGAATTCACAAGTTCTCGTTTGGCTTTAAACCGACACTTCCGAACTAAATGCATATATCCCACATATAGCGAATGTCATCAACTACCAGTGGCTGGAGCACGTGAATCTTGTTCCGTTCATTGCCTCACACCGATCAAATACGATAAACTGTTTTTCGCTTTTTCGCTCTAATCCTACCACAAAGTTTGTCTCGCTCGCAGTCGCATAGAGATTCGTAGGCTGTGAAAACAAGTTTTCGTGGTCTTCTATTTGATTTCTATCTCATCGGGTACAGAGATAACTCTATGCTGGCATAAGATGACCGGGAATGTTGTAGATTGAGCGCAACTGGCGCCAACCCACAGAAATGCACTTTGAGCCCACACGGGAGAAGCTGCCGTAGAAGCAGTGTTTAGATGTTGTGAAATGCCGTAGAAGCGGTGTTTGATGCCGTAGAAGCGGTGTTGTGAAAACGCCCAAATGGAAACAGGGTTCGGATGCAAGGGCTAAATAGTCAGCAGCTATGCAGATGCCCAAGGTTCACCAACACGGGAACGTTCCGGTGCGTAAAACTGTTGACGTGAAAGTCGACGTGTTGGCCGGAATTGTAATGTAGCGTGCCACATGCATTCTGAAACGGCTCAACTAGAATTCTTTCATTCGAAGAGGTGCAATGTCCATGGTGTGATACTATCTGGTCATATTACATGATCTATTCCATGAATATCTCACAGTTTGAAGGACTTTAAGATTAAGGGTGCCCTGAAAGGACAGTCTTAGGCGGTGTGACACGCGAAAAGAAGCCAAAGGATACATAGAACAGGTCATTTAATCATTACTCTACTTTAGCGACATCCGAAAGTCGGATACACTTCTCCTGATTCCCAGCCTTTCCTTTCGGCTTCGCCCATGCCTGCACGCTGGCTGATCCAAACATAGCAAAGAAGATACCCGTAAACACATTGATTCCTGCCAAAGAGCAAAACAGAATTGTCCAAGCCGAAGATCCGTCCTGAAACAAAGAAAAGGTACCTTAGCACACTCTATGCGCTGGATCACCTGATACAAGACCAATCCTGCCAAATAGATGACTCCTGAAGAGGACGAAAAGGCTATTAACATGGTGAATGACTGCAGGGTTCCGGTGTAAGACGGCGCAATGCTCATAGCGCTTGTGTAAACTCCGGGACAACTAAGAGAGGCAAAGACTCCATAGAGTCCTTGAATAACCAAGGACAAGACCATTCGGTCACTGCTGGCCAGGAACGCCAAACCCAGAAAACAAGCGCCACAGCCGAAGTTACAGCCGGCCTGGAAGATTCGGACTGAGACGCCCGGTGTGGTGACGTTCTTCTGTTTCAGGAAGTCGGCAAATAGGGAAAATAGGAATTTTGAGACCAGATCTGCTAGATGAGGCAGGGCTGTACACAAGCCATTCTGAAGTTTATAGATGGATACAAGATTGAGGTTTGAGAGTTTTTAGCTTACATGGCTAAGATGCAGTTTTAGAACGTCCCGATTGAATGTAGAAGTGTAGGAGATTAGGACTTGTTGCTGGGTGATGAAAGTGACCCGAGCGAGGAGAATGGCGTAGAAGGGTAATGAGCGGAAAGCGTGGTACCAAGGGAATGAGTGCTGAAATAAGGGTTTAAATAAGGTGTAAGCCATTGGGAAGGAAGCCTCAGATAGGCTTTGGGAAGCTTCTTCTTGGGAAGCCTCAGGGTATCAGAGGTTACGGATTGTCAGAGGCTTGGGATTTTCAGATTCCTCGACTTGTCGTTAGCCTCGCATCGCGGGAACATCCTGGCCGCGTGTAAAGGTTTAGCCCTCGGACTGAAGCGAGTTTTGGATACTCATGTTTCGGATAGGCCGAGTGGCAAACTCTTAGATGCTTTGGTTTGTTTGGGTCTCGAATATACAAGAGCCTAGGATTGTCAGAGGCCTGGAATCTTTACCTAGGATTTGCCGCGCCTCGGATGGACTAAGGTTTCAGATTGTCCGGACGAGGATTTTATGGGTTTGGGCAGCGGATCGTCAAGAACCTTTAAATTGTGATGAAACTCAGCTTGACAAGAACCTTAGATTGATCGGGAATCTTAGATTGTCCGAGTCTAGAATTGACCGAGCCGCAAGAAGAGACCTCAAGAGATCAAGAAGAGACTTCAAATTGTTACAGGCCTGGGATTGTCAGAGGCTTTGAATTGTCAGAAATCCCAAATTATCCGGATCGCAGGATTTTAAAGGCTTCTGATTGTCAGAGATTTGTGAAAGTCAGAGATCTCAGGAACCTCGGATTAAACGAAAACCTTGGATTGACCGGCCGCGGACCGTGATGGTTTAAGCATAGTAGATCAGGAATGTCTCGATCAGGAATGTCTCCAGGAGGTCTTCCAAAGATCTAAAATTTTTAGATAAGCTTGACCCAAAACTCACATGTTCGTCGCCAGTTTTCAGTTTTACGATCCCGACAATGTAGTCCCTCTCTTCCTGAGAGATCCAGCGGTTGCTGTCAGCATAATTGGACGAGAACAGCAGCCACAAAACCGTCCATAAAACGCCAATTCCTCCACACAGGAAGTACACCGACGCCCACCCATTAACCTCTCTCCAAGAACAGAGAACAGGCGTAACCAATCCAAGCAGCACACCCGAAATTTGGGCTCCACTAGTATAAATCGCACTCAAAGTCGCCCGTTCATTAGGAACAAACCAGCGTGACGCTAAAGCCGCGAATGACGGGATTGCGCAAGCCTAAAAATAGACCTTTCCAATACTTAGAGTTTTTAGAACCTCTTACACAAGTGACTCCTGTCAATAACCTTAAGAACACAAATCCGTAGACAGAGTTGTTTGCCACCAGTGGATGGAGAAAGGCTATCAACGAAGCCAGGAATATGCCTGCCAGAGCCACGAGTTTAGGACTGTACTTGTCCGTAAGGATCCCAGCTGGCATGAGCATTATTAAAGAGCCTATTGAGGTCGCTGAGAACATGATGCCCTGAAATGACGTCAAGGGATGAAGCCGTAAATATTGATCTAAGAAAACCCAAGGCTCGTACCTGTAAGCGGGAATCCCATAGCAGAGTGCCGTCATAGTCAGTCTTTGTATCCTTAGACCCAGCCGAGGCAGAAGAGTTGACCATACAGACCACGGTAACCCCAAAGTTCCCCTTCATGGCCATAAATCCGGTCATTCCCAGCATTAAAAGTAGGGCTATTAAAAGCCTGGCAGATCTGAATGAAAATAAGGGTGGCTTGGAGGCTCTTTGTGACAATTGAGTCTCAGATGAGCTCTCCATAACTCCTGAAACGAGGTAAAATCTGAGAGCTTAGAAGGAAGAAAAGCCGAACAAGAATGTTTTGTCCGAAACGGTGGGGAAAAAAAAAAACAGGGGGAAAATAGCAAAAAAGGCAGTAATTATGCCCAACGTCAGGGAGAGAGGAGAACACCTTCGTGTGAGATTTACGTTGTTTTCTTTTCACGACTAGAGTATGAGTCAGTAAAAGTGGACTTGAAAATGGCGAGATTTATAGTAATACAGGATTAAGGAATTTCAGCGGATTTTTAAAGTCATGAATGAGTGTGCTGTGGTTTGGTCTAGACATCAGCAAGGAATCAGTCGCTTCCTAAGCGTCCTAAAGAGGCATAAAGACGATTTTCAGAACGTACGAATTTGACAAGAGTTTTAACACCTAAAAGCTTGCTTAAAAGCGGCATTTCTGGGAGAAGATTTCTTTAAATGTGGTCGTGTCGGGAGATCTATGGATTCCTCTGCGTCCAATGACGTCGAGGGACTTATGAGCTAAGGGAGAGCAAAGGCGGAAGTTGACGTAGACGTAAATAAGAAAGGAGAGCAGACTGGTGGCCTTGAAAACAAGTTAATTGCCGGGGGAACGAGATATGAAATCTCAATCTAGAATGACCGTACACCCATACACCCAGTTGGGGTCAATAAGACAGTTTCAAGTGGCGACGCAATACTTAAGCAATGGACTCAGACTAAAGCCTGAGTGTACATGTCAGTGTTGCTTTCAGCCTATTCCCGTGTCAGATTAAAGTCGCCCCAAGGCTGGTATTTTCGCCCTATACATTCCGTTTGCAGGCGCCGGCGCAAAACCCTGTTTTCAAGCATGTCCAAGCCAGCTACGGTTCCCAGCTACACACCCAAGCCGAAATGGCCAAGCCTAGAAGTGTATATCGCCATTGACACCAATCTCTCCAATACTGACATGCCACTTAATTTAAGAGGAAGTCGGGCTCACCCGATTTGTGTAGCTTAAGATTTGAGGTTTAAGGACAGTCGGACCTATCAAAATCCAACTTCAAATCAATGCAAATCCTATGCGTAGAAGAATACGTAAGACCAACAAAAAGCAACCATCTGCAAAAGCTGTGTAATCTGTATAAGCTGTGTAAGTACCACAGGTGTTTCCACAACCCCACAGAAATCAAAACAACTTTTGAACAATTGTGTTTTTGACTCACGCGCTTTGTGCAAAGCCTAATATCTTACAATTGTTGTTTTTGCATTTTTCAATTTTAGTTAAGTTTATCGGGCCACTGAGATTACTGCTTGATTTTCGGAATTTGGCTCTTTCCTATGTTAGTCATTAACTTTGTTATTCAGTCATTAGTCTCTGTGCCATCCATTTCTGCCTTTCTATGAACGGCTGTTGTGTGAGAAATTTGGTAGGCTTGGGTTCGTAAGGAAGTGAAGAGTCAGACTGCCATGTCGTCAGTTTTTTGAGTCACTCACGAGACCTAATTCAGCAAAAGTTGGAAGGGTTTCTAGCACAAGACAGGAGAGAGTCAGACTGTCTACTACGGCATGGCGCAGATCGGCTTTTCTGACGGTCTTGTAATTCTAGGCGAAGGGACTTTTGGGATTACTGTAGCCACAGGACACCATCTATTTGGGGCCACGTCTCAACACCGTAGGGCCTAAAAACGGCTTTTAGGCTGATACGGAAATAGAGCTCAATCAGATGGGAACAGCTGTTTACCTAAAGTAGACTACTACCTATTACCGACTTCTCGAACTTTCCGACGCGTGTTTTGAAACTGGGACACACATAAATTAGCTTGATTTTAGGACGAAAGCAATTTATTGTTTCTTTTTGGCTAGTTTCCTAAATGTATCAGACTGCTAATGAGCATTGAAATTTCTTCCAGTCTTCAGGTTGAAGCTTGGTCTAGTTCGTCACAGGGCGGACTCGTTCTCTTTGTTGATCGAACGAGTCGAACCTGCTTGAGACTCAAGGGTAGGCCGAATGCGCGAGTCGGACTCGGTACTACACTGCTTTGAAGCCGGTCGGCTCAACGTTTCTTAGAACAGATTTTTGACTTGTCAAGAGTGCAAAAAAGTGCAGTTGACTTTACCGGGATTCTGATCCTGAAGTCTTAGTCACCCATCTCCAACACTAATCCTCATAAATATTATTCCTTCAAAATTGCCATAATTGACGTCTGCGTTTCAGCCATCAATTGCCCATTTCGCCACAACAAGTCAAACGTTTTTCGACCACGCGCATTTAGTGATTTCTAAGCCAAAAATGACTAGAAGCAAGTTTTAGGTCTATGGTCAACATATCCCTTCTTGCTGGGTTAACCTACACTTTTGTTGGATTTGTGCCTATTCCCATTTATGCCAGAATCATCTGGGTAGGTCCACGATCCCAAGCTTATGCTTCCTTCCCACGTTTCAGGTCCTCCTGACCCACAAAGACTGCCGCAAATACCCGTGCTACAACGTAATGGCCCAAATAGGCTTCTTTGACTGCCTTGTAATCCTAGGCGAAGGGACCTTCGGGATTACTGTAGCCACAGGACATCATCTATTTGGGGCCACTGAATATGTGGCAATGCCGCTGTCAGCGGCGGCATGGATGGCTATGCTAAGCCTGAATCTGGTGCTGGCGGTGAATAGACTCAAAGTACTCTGTGAGCTAAGTCTGTCCAAGACTTTCGATAAGACCCTCTTATGGGCTTCACATCTGTTTGGACTGTTCTTTGCGTTCTTCTATGGCTCACAGTTCGCGCCGTTGATCATTCCTGAAGACGGGTTAAGCTTCTTCTACGACATGGAAGTGCCCTACGGGGTAATCGTAGAGCACGTAGAGCTGTATTCAGCTATTGTCCTTTTGGGTTCTGCCTTCTTAATCTACGTCTACGTGATTACCCACCTCGTCCGCCAAAGACTGAAATTTACTGTATCTAAAACTGTAGTCATATCTCAGGAAATCCTCCTTCTGGGTCAGTCTCTGCTAGTCTTTGTTATCTGCGGCCTAATAGAAATCTTGTGGAACATAGGGGAGTATACCTTGCCTGACTCTCCCTGGTCAAGCTGCGTCGTGAATGCTGTTTTCATTCTTCATAGTGGCTGGATCAATCCTGGAATTTGTTTGGCTTTGAATGCGTGAGTGGTTTGGCAAAGAACGTGGATTGAAATGATGACTTTCAGAAAAGTCCGACAGGCTGTCTTCAGAGTTAAATGGAATAAGCTGTTTGTCAGGAGTTCAAAGTTGAATCGATGGGTCGGAACTGCGGTTAGCCAACCTGTCGCTCTGCTCTGTCTTTGAATAGAACTTGAATAAAGAGGTCATTTTGATGTTGAAAATTTGAGATATCATATATGATAAATCCGTATCAAAGCGTTTCAAATCTACGGAGAAACCTGGCGACATCTATTTTACGGCTTCCACTGGTCCTGCAACGAATCCCTTTGCAAAGGTTTTTTGGCTTTTCAAGACCGTTGCCCCAAATTCCCGCAAACTAAAGCAAGTGTTACGAGAGGATTCAAGGCTTTATTAGACGGTAAGCGAATAGGCCTCTGGGTAGAGTCCACTTCCAGCACACTAAGTCAACTCGAGACTTTCGAGAGCAGCCGCTCTGCTCACGGGCGGCTGCCGACGTGATCTTGTTGCAGAAGTCGCGGAGCCCAACTCAAATACAGCAATCGAAGATACGTCAAACCGATTTTCCACTAGAACACGCCCACTCATGAGAGATTTGCCGCCGTCGCTGATAGCCATAGCGATAATGGCGGCAAAAAGAGCGAAGAGAAGAAGCCATTGCAGGTTGAGTTGTGGAATGAACGAGATTCTATTTTTATGCAGAATTTTTTCAGACGTTCTTTTTCAGACGACGGAAGTCAGGCGACGGACTAACCCACGGATATGCCAAAAACATTTTTCGATTGATAGGCACTGACAGAGTCGAATATTAAGCATGGTCACAGAGATCTGCCATTCTCGTATTGCATGGATTCAAAAACCGACCACCTTAGCGTCAAATGTAAAACTCAAGTTAACATAGAATCCGACCGAAAGCTTCTAAAGATTTAAGGTAAATCACTGGGATCACCTTAAACGAGTATTAAATATCTGTATCAATCTTGTCAACCGGGGGCCCAATGTGGACCTAACTAACACAAGTCCAAACCGCGGGGTGATGAACCAAATTAGTCCAACCTAGGTGATCCCAATATGTACAAACGAGTTAAAGAGGGAGATCCCAATCCAAAATTTTTGGTTAAGCTAATCTAGACCCTTCAGCCTAGTCCCTTCAATCAACAGATAGCCTCGACAGATTTGAGATGTAAGGCTTGTATGAAAGGTTACAAACGTATGTTCCCGATGTAGAGCTCTTGAATGGTTCTGTTAAGTTCTTTAGTTCTCTTAAGGTTCTTGACAGGAGCTTCTTGAAGAACGAAAAAAGTGCCCTTTAAGGGTTTGTGGTCAGAAACAATCCTAGCAGGTGGGAACTCGCTTTCCAAGCTTTTACATCTTAAACAATACCTCTCTTGAAACTGATCTAAACCAATTTCCCTTCAATTCCTGCGAAAACTACGCCAATTACAATTGAAGCGTGAGACATCTAAATGGTGAACTAGTATAATGTTCCCAACTTCAATGCACTCCGCTTTCTGCCGCTCTTATAATCTCTTATAAGTCTGCCTGTTTCAGATTTCAGTTAGTCATGGATTGGACTTCCCAAGTGGCTGGATGCATCTACGTCGTCTTTGGCTACCTTCCGTTACCCTTATACTTGAGGATCGTTTGGGTAAGTCCAAGTTCCTGACCACTTATCCTCTGTTTAGGTCCTCCTCACGAATCCGCGATTCCGGAAACACCAATGTTACATGTTAATGGCCCAAATCAGCATTTCTGACTGTTTCATCATAGCCGGCGAGGCAACTTTTGGCGTTTCTATCCTCTTAAACCATAAAATACTGGCTTTTGTGGAATATGTGGTGATTCCAATGTTCTGCTCCGCTTGGATGGCAATGTTAGCGGTAAACATGGTCCTAGCCGTTAACAGGCTTATAGTGCTATGTGAGATCGAAATTAGCAACCGACTTTTATGGGTCTTGAACCTGTTTTCCTGGATTTTCGGACTGTTCTTCCTTGTCTCTTATACTTCTAGATACGCTCCTATGACACTGGTTGATGACCTGACCATATTTTATGACCAAAGCAAGCCTTTTGCCAAGGTGGTGGAGGCTATAGAGCTCTATTCGTCTTTGGGAATGCTAGGGACCACGTTTCTTATTTATCTCTACATCCTAGTTTATCTAATAAGGAAAAGACTGAAGTTCTTTGTGACCATCAGCACGATCTCCTCCGTGGACATAAAGCTACTGATTCAGGGTCTTCTGGTGTTTGTGTCTGGGAATCTACTGGAACTAAGCTGGAACTTTGAGTCGTACTTTTTGCCTGATTCTAAATGGACTGGGATTGTGATAAATACGGCGTTTATACTGCATTGTGGGTGGATCAATCCTATTTTGGGCCTGATCCTGAATCGGTAGGTTCGCATACAAGCTTCATCCATTCATCGGAAAACTTCGGACCTTAAAACTTGAAAAATTTCCTAAAAAGCGCATTATTTTTTATAGATTTTGTGCCTGTCTGGAATTCCCAGATTTCTTAAAGACTGTAAAGTAGAACTTTGAGCATTCTGCCAGGTGCAAGCGTGCAAACCAGTTTCTTTTATGAAGTGGCCGCAATCCAAAACTTAAAAGCAACATTTTAAAACCAGGCTAAACAATTATCAAACTTAGTAAAAAAACACCTAAAAACGTTAATCTTTCGATATCTCGATATCCGAACTGAACTTGCTTTAACTCACAATAGATCATGCGTTAGGTTGATTTGCCAGGTGCGTCTCTAGATTCCATGTTTAAAGGTTAAAACCTAAAAACTTCCACTTTCAACTTGCACTTTCCTCCATGTTTTGACCTCTTTCCTTACTTACGTATCTTCAGTTCACATATCAATTATCTCTCAAATTACAGCATTAATGAAAATTCACGTTTTTAGCCAAATCCGTGACGCTGTTCTCTCCAGCACTTCCGTGGGACTGGAATTATTCAAGGCAAGAGTCCGATTGCCGTTGGCTTGTAATAAAGTGGCTGCTTCTATTTGATTGTGATGCTATCTTACATAAGTTTTTGTGCTAATGTGTAAAGGTGTAAGTACTGCGGTTTGCGTAATAATAAAGGAATTTATGGTTTTTTTATCAAGGTCAGTGAAGCAAAAAGCCGGAAAACAGAAAGGCATTGTTTCTATGTCAAATTAACGCTTGAACATTCTGGAAGGCCTGCAATATCTGATAGTCGCGGAATTTAAGAGACTGCTTAGATTTTAGGTTTTCGTTGACTTCAGACCGAACCTTAAAACCTTAGAGATAACCCAACTATTTATGTGTCAGGTCATTGTCAGTAGTACTTTCAGTCCCTGTTAACTCCAAAAAAGTCACATTTTGAACTGCATTTATTAGCCAGAGCACCTTCAAAATTCTGCGTTTTGCAGTCATAACCTGTCATAACAGTACTTTCAGGACTCTGTAGTCAAAGGCTAAGTGCTTAAACAGAAATTAGGGCAATTTTCGGTACTGACAAAAACATTAACTGGAATATTTCTGCTTATAGTTTTAGGTAAGACTAGCTTAGTCTACTGCTACCAGTCAGAGAGGGTTTAGGCTCAAACCACCGTTCCACAATTGCTCACTTCAAAATTTGCTCGAATATTTAGCCTCTAATCTTATTTGACTGTTTTCCCATTTTATTGTCTGAGTTAATTTTCGTGACTCACAATGCGCAACCTATAATTCACTTTGTCAAATAACACAATAACACCAAACGGTTTTGCTAGCTTAAAACAGGAATTTACTTTTGTAGGTTTAAGCCTGGAATCTGAATCCACACGTATTGTGCGAGCAGTGAGCAATTAAGGTTTAAATTCAACCCTGTTTAGGTAATTTTAGACTTGAAGTGTCGCGTTGTTGAGTTTAATGTCATTGTTTTGCGTTGCCTGTTTTTCGGTATCAGATAGATTTTAAGTTGTGGAATTACTCATTGTCTTCAGCCCTCAAATTCTCGAATCTTGGCGTTCTTTGGCGTTTTAGGGTTTTCAGGTTTGGCTAGTTCTAGTATTAAAGCGTTTAAACTCGGTATCTCACTTTGATATACGTTAGTTTCACCGATCACTTTGGCTACAAGCCTGCACCACAGAACTAACCAATCTAGAATCGCAATCTAGAGCCCATTTTGTAGTAATTACGTTTTTGTTGTGCCATAGTCTGGACTGCAGGAACCATTTTTGTGGTTTTAGATGGGTCCGGAAGTATAGGATCCAAAAACCGTGCAGTTTTAGATCTCCGGCGTCCTAGAAATAGATCAAGTTCTGTGTTGCACGTCAGAGGCTTAATTAGGTTACATTTAGGACTCTTGAAACTAATTCAAACTCTTAGAACCGGATTTGTCGTTCTTGTTTCCGTCCCTGTTAGCGTGCCATTCTCTGAGCTCAACTCCCAAATGTGCCCATTTTCAGTGCTCCTCTCCCCAATGGACTTAGCGGTCCTAACAGCGGGCTGTATGTACACGGCCGTAGGCTTCATTTCTGCACCTCTATACTTCAGAATCATCTGGGTAACGCCTCGCCACCTCACCCATCATTTGTCTTTTTTCACCTCTTCCAGGTCCTGCTAAAGCACGACGAGTTCCGTCACCAAAGATGCTATTTCCTCATGGCCCAAGTCGGAATTCTGGACTGCCTGTTCACCTTAGGGCAAGCTGTGTTTGGAGTCTCGGTCCTCACCAGCAATGAGTTCCTAATCTCAGCTGTGAACTACCTGTTTCTGCCTGTCTTTGCTGCAGCTTGGCTGGCCATGCTAGCCGTAAACTTGGTCCTAGCTGTCAACAGACTCATCGTGGTCTGTTTCATATCATTGCCTGCCCAGACCGAGAATGTCCTTATGGTCGGGTCATGGCTCTATGGGATGTTCTTCCTGGTCTCCTACGCTTCCAGGTACTCAGCTCTGATAGTCGTAGATGACCTGTACATATTCTATGACATGAAACTTCCCTTTGCTCAAGTGGTCCAGAACTGTGAACTCTACAGCTCTATGACTATCCTAGGTGCCACCCTACTTATCTACATCTTCGTCTTGGCTTCACTTGTCCACAGAAGGATCTCCTTCTCCGGAACTAAGAAATCCATTTCTAACACCGACGTTCGGCTACTAGCCCAATCTGTGATAACGTTCATGCTTGGAGCCGTGCTCGAAATCAGCTGGAACTACGGAGATCGATTCCTGCCAGACTCGCCTTGGTCGCCAATTGTCGTAAATGTGGTTTTTATATTCACCTGTGGCTGGTTCAATCCTGGACTTTGTCTGCTTCTTAACGGGTACGTCCTTCAACAGTCAGAAAAACGGTAATTTAGTAGTTTCAGGAAAATTCGGAAGGCTGTTTTTGTCTCTTTACTGCCAGAAATCAAGATTACTTTTGTAAGAGCGGCTTCGCAATATCCGTCAACGTCGAGATTGGCCTAAATTGTGAGATATGTCGAGTTAATAAAGTGGAGATATCAATGTTTGTCTAAGTTCAGGGACATCGGATAATCAAAGGTCTGGACTGGTCAGGCACATCAAATGATTGAAAACCTACGATTTTCATAGGCATCAGATTGTCCAAAGCCTGCTTTGGTCAGGGACATGGGATTGTCAAGCACTTCGGACTGTCCGGTTTTTCAGATCGTCAAATGCCTAGGATTGTCAGTGACATCGCTAACAAGATATTCAGAGTATAGATTAAGGAAACCGGAAGAATCTCCCAACCCACGGGAAAGCTAGAAAAAGCCTAGCTCATTCCCCTCAACTGCACGGGAACAACTTGAGCTCATTGTTTGGGCATAGTATGACAATTGGGTTCTGGGTTTTAAGGCAAATTTCCGATATTTTTGTCTTTTTAGATGGATTTGAAACTTTAGGTGCCACCCTACTTATCTACATCTTTGTATTGGCTTCACTTGTCCACAGAAGGATCTCCTTCTCAGAAACTAAGAAATCCATTTCTAACACCGACATCCGGCTACTAGCCCAATCTGTGATAACTTTTATGCTTGGAGCCGTGCTGTTAATTAGCTGGAATTATGGGGATCGATTTCTGCCAGACTCGCTTTGGTCTTCGATATTCGTAAATGTGGTTATTATAGCCACCTGTGGCTGGTTCAATCCTGGACTTCGTCTGCTGCTTAATGGGTAAGTCCATAAACGGTTAGTAGAATAGTACTTTGTTGACTTTAGAAAGATTCGGGAGGCTGTTTTTGCCTGCTTCCGGTCAAAAGTTAAGGTTGAGTTTGTAAGAGCGGCTTCGCAACATCCGCCAACGTCGAAAGTGACCTGAATTGTGAGATACGTTGAGTAAAGTAGAGATTTCAATGGTTGCGTAACGTCAAGGACATGGAGGGCTAAGGCTTGAGATTGTCAAGGACATCGATTATGCGGGGACAAAGATTGTTAGGAGCTTTGGATTGTCCAAGGCCTGGGTTGGTCGGGGACATTGGTAAACGGAAAGGTATGGCTGGATGCTCGCTCACGTCGGGTTCTTCCTCAAAGATCACAGACGGCCACGCTGAATAATCGGACCACAAAATATCTCCCAAAGGATTTATTTCTAGATCTAGAAAATCGGATTCTCCAAGGCCTGATATGTGGGGAACATCGGATTGTAAAGTACCTTGTACTATAGGAGACCTCAAATTGGGCCTAAGATTGTCAGAAATTCGGATTTAAGAAAAAGCTTGAAACATTAGATTGG
>KN166400.1:2948-21014 GCA_000757745.1 Steinernema scapterisci
GTTTACTATTTTTTACTCTTTTGTCTTTTACTCGTTTGACCGGACTTCGTTTTAAGAACAGATCCAGTCCTCTCGACGTCGCCTATCCGCTCCTTCATTTTCAGTGGCTCCAGAGGCAGTAAGACCAATCTGTTTCAAATTTGAAACGGAGGACTGGAGATGCACTTTAGGATCAAACACGCCTGCTACATAATGGTCTTTGTGGGTTAAATAACAGGAACTGGTGTGAGAATGCTCACCTATTCACAAGACGTATGCCGTATATCCAATCTTTGCACTTCGCGTTCTTTGGAAAGGATCATGTTTCAGAGCTACCGTATACATTTGACGTAAGGATTGCGAAGAAACCGATGTGAATTCGAAGTGAACGCGAAGCGGAGATCCATGGCAGTACGCCAGCAAACAGCCCAAGCTTCCAACGAGCATAACAACGCCGCTCAGCTCCCTATCCTGGTCGCATCTAAGGACAGAGCCCGGCTTCACAACACTTGAAAACAACACATTTTATGATAGAAACGTAAGCGAACAAAAACAACATTTTTCGATAATCCTCCCTCAATTCTTGCTCTTCATCGTCCCCAGCGACCGGCTCCCAAGGCTCGCCGCCGTGACCCTGGTGATCCTACTTCCATACAGGGTCTTGATTGTCAAGCTTAGATTCCTTCGAATAGATCTAAGACACAAATTTAGCCAGGAACCATTCTAAACGCCGACAAACCTGTTAAACACGATCTGCACAATCTGGCAGAAAAGCGGCGTTGACATCCACATCATGTGAGAGCAGAAGTTGATCCAGAAATCGAGATCGTCCATCTGTCGCAGAAAGAAGAAGACGGCCTCTTCCAAAAGGGGATACGAAAACATGAGAGTGGTGGAGATGAGAACGCTTCGTTCGATGTTGTTTCTGCTTTGGCTCGACGTGCCGTTGTTGAGCATTTGACCCTTTTGCTGAAATCAGATACCGTATATCGAGCCTTGAATCTCTAGATTTACTTTGGCAAGGCTGATATAGATGGCCACGTAGATGAAGAACGTCAGTGGAATGAACGTGAAGGTCAGGACTTGGCTAATCTGGATGTAGGTCTCCGTGAAGGGTCCCGCGAAGTCCCATTGAGAGTTTTGGAAGTCGAAATAGTAGATCAGATAGGGAGAGAGATCGACGGCGCAGAAGAGGAATCCGGGAATCCAGGCGAGCACGGAAAATACCTAAAGCAGGAGGATTAGGCATGACTCCCGAGAAGCTGACGTGCGATGAGAAGAGAGTTGGAAATCTTGATATAACTCTTGCAGAGGGTCACGTTGAGACGTTCCAAGCTCAGAAGGAAGTTGAGGAACAGGATTCCAAACCAGCCAATGTCAAGGATGCCTCCGAGAGCCTGGAATCGCTGGTTAGCTAAGCACGTGAACGGAGGTCTTACGTGGCAGATGTTCTCTTTGCAGTCCACTCCAAGAAGTACCGTAATCCCGACGCACAAATGAGCGACAATGTGGAACAGGTAGCAGAGATTGAGCTGGAACATGATCTTGTAGGAGGCCCATTTGAAGAGATCCTTCGAAGTCCAGATTGTCTGAAAACGGGTGAGATTAAGACAGAATATGATGGGTACCCTACCGTAGCCGTGAGAAGCGTTAGTGCGAGCGAAGGAAATCCAACGACGAGGTGCGCCGATCCTAGGATGATCCGACGTTCCATGGAGTTCTTTGAAATTATAAATTAGACTCGACTTATCACGATTATTATAATCTGCAACGCGGAACAAGCTACATTGTGAGATAGACAAAACTCTCAAAGTATACTGAAAGTCTATATGCGTTCGGCGTATACAACGCCGTGGGATCAAAAGAACCGCACTGTGAAAGGGTGCAGGCTTAGCAAAGCGTAAAATCAACATATAATTATAGGGCAAAAGTCCAACAAAGATTAGAGAACCAAGAAATCGCTGAGACGGAAGCGCGAAATGTTAAGAGCTCTTTCGTGGCATATCATAGCGGCATTATAAGCTCAAGCACAGAGACCAACACCGCAGACGACGTAAGCAGATTAGGCACATCCACCAGACGATGATAAGCACACCCGACATGAGCATGACGAACGTGTGACTCAAAATTAGGTTGAGATCTATTTAGAACGAGGCGCCGCTGGCATGTTTCCAAAAATCTAATCCGACCTGCATTAGGCCATGAATCATTTGCTTCTGGTTACTCATGCAAACGTAATATCATAGAAGATTCCGTGGAAATGATCTGAAGCGCGAAATGGTTCAAAAGAACCTCCTGGTACGAAATCGAAGTCTAAAAGTCAAAAACCGAAAATTCAGGAGTGCTCATGGAAACATTGGCTGAATTCAGCTCTCCGTATTCTAAGAAATGTTCAGATATTCGAAGAAACGCGATACTTCTGAACTACACTTGTTCTCACGGCACACGTCGAAACCAGGAAGAAAAGAAGCACGCGTGAGTGACTACCGTAAGTGCAACATTAGCGATCAATGATACTCCAAAAATGACAGTTCACGCCGGCGAGCGAGAGCAGGACAATCTTCCGTGCAACCTAACCAGGAATGCCATTTCACTCGCACACAAGGAACCACGAGGAACGGCTACAACGGACAAAACACGTTGAATTCGTTATCTCAGGGAAACAACTCGTTAACTCCATTTGGCGCGTCAGCTACGAAAAGCACAATAGTGTTAAAAACCAAAAGCGAAAACCCCATAAACACTCAGCAACCGCTTGCCGAGAATCGGCACAAGCATTGTATAGGTAAGCGCGCCTAAGCACACGGGAAGTCATTGTACATGCATCACATCAAAAAGATACTTTGAGTTCTAAGTAAGATTAAGCAAAGATTAGATCTTCCCGAATTTCTTAGTACGAAAAGCGTACCCGATGTAGGAGCACGCGTCCTTGAATTGCAAAGAAAAAAATTCAATTAGCAGACGCAGTTTTGCAAAAAACGGATATCCACCTGTTTTCGGCTCGTCACAAGCTTTGAGGCTTCAGTTCAGAGCTTCAATTCTATAAATACACCTTTTCTTAATCCTAAGCCGACGTAAGAATTTTAATAAGCACGGAAAAACACTGTAAATGAGCGGAAAAGACCCTGATTAACAACCCAACGTGACGTTCCAAGAGACAAAATAAGAGGTAAACGGTAAACTCAGCGTAACTACGTAATAGGCAGGTGAAGCCAAAGTGGGAACCGTTGTTTCCTGCAAAGTAGCACAGATTATATGATTATCGGAGACTAAGCGGTATTCATGAGAAGGTGGACACGTACCTTGCAAGAAACCGTTGGGTGCAAAATCGGGTTCATTCTCAAAAACTCCGTTAAGAAGTCAAAGAGCTCAGCTCTCAACTGGATACTCAGCGACTCAGAAGCACTTTAGGAAGGCGGAATGGCGATTTACAATCCAAAAAAGTAGCACAATTTCGGAAAGTTTCATGCACTCAAAAAAGGAGATTTGTAAGAGTGACTTCGAAAACAAGCGCGCGAAGAACCTTGCGACAAGCGATCTGGAGGACTTTTGAATGGTATAGCAAAGCAGCTTAATGAGTTCAATAATACAAGACAAGAAATTGGAGTCTGCTATTGAAAACAGTGTTTTTGATCCTTCAAAACATGAACAAATGGCCTCTTTTGTGGCCAGCTAAGACTAGGATACAAAAGCGCTACAAAGCCCTACCGTAATCGAGCACTTTAAGGCATGCAAATGGAACAAGGGCAAGTACTAAAGCTAAGACAACCATCAAGGTCCACTCTGCAAAGCGCCCGTGACCACCTACAGTTGCAATTTGTGGAAGCGCCCCGTTTTATCGGGAAAAGGCTCATTACTCACTGGCGCGACTGTAGGCGTACGTTGCAAGGAGCTAGCAACAATCTGCTAGAGTACCGTGGGAACGTCTAGCGAGACTTTTCTAACAAATCAAAAAGCGAAAAATCCTGTTCTTGTGTAGTTTCGCAAAATCCCGGTTGAGTAGCCATGAATGGCTTAAAGTGCACACGTGGTCGATGGGAATCTTGGCTGATCGTTGAGCGTTTCGGGGGAATTTATTGCAAAGGCCGAAATCAGACAGAGACGCGTCTCTGAGACATCATTGAGCTCCCGACAAGACTGTCGAGGAACGGACGTCGAGAGGAGACCGTCTGGAACGAAGGTCATTCTGGCCCGTTGGTCGGCTGTGGGACGGTCGGTCCCTGCGGTGACACTCGCGGCTTCATCTCCTCGTTTCGTTCCCAGAACTTGACAACTTCAGCCTGAAAACGATCTCCGTTCGACTCGTTTTCACGCTCTTCACACATCTCCAGATCTTCTTCCTGATCGTCCTAAAATTCCAGAGATCATTTCGGATATCAACCTTCGACTGACCTGTTGACCGCTAATTGCACTATCTGCCCAAGCGCCGGAACCGAGATCCACACAATGTGGACGAAGAACTGCGACGCGAAGCTGTTTTGTCCGCCAGAGTTGATAGCAAAGTACACGACTTCCTCGCCGAACGGGAACAAAAACATTAGAACGGAGACGATGAGGATGTTGAGTTCGAGTTTGGAGTGGTTAGAAGCGCTTGTCGAAAAATTCAGTTGTCCGCGTTGCTGAAAAAGAGTGGATTAGCCTTGAAGCTTATAAGGTAAAAAGGTACCTTCACCAGCAGGACATAGGCGATCAGGTAGAGGGAGAAGGTCAGCGGGAAAACGGTATAAGTCAAGGGTTTCGCGAGTCCAAGAAAGTCGTTCACGAACGATCCGCTGAAATCCCATTCTCCAGCTTCTTCATTGAAGAAGAAGGTGAGGTAAGGAGTCAGATCCAAGATGAAGGTCGCAGTGCCTGGTAGCCAAAAGAGGAGATTCAGAGCCTAAGCGAGGGAGTTAATGGATTATGCAAAGAGGTCGCTCACCGCGAAGCTCCATTTCACGAGTCGAACGTGAGTCTTGGTCACGATGACATTCAAGCGTTCGATGCTCAGGAAGAGATTCAGGAAGAGGATTCCGAACCAGGCGAGGTGGACGAATGCGCCGAGAATCTGGAAAGCATGATTACGAATCAAAGTTCTTCCTGGATCATTCATGTGACTGTTTCCCTCCCAACGTCCCCATTCCAGCGATCAATTGTGATGCCCGAAAAGGAGGAAGATGACTCATAATCGATCTCAGTTCCGGGTTTCGGTCGGCCTTAAAAGGAACGTCATAACGAAGCTTTCGTCAGTTCCAACTATGTCCCGTATTTCCAGCTTCTTCTCCACGCTTCTAAGGTATCAAACAAAGCAAGTTCCGGCCTAAACTCCTTATAGGCGGAAATCCAACGTTCACCCAACCCAAGCCGACCTCGAAGAAGCCTTCTCTGAATCCGGAAGCTCCCTGGCTACGCACGAAATTACCAATGAGCACGATGTCACAAGGTCAACTCGAACATCGCCGGAGAAGACCTACACGGGTCAAAAGCTAAACCCGCTTGACGTGAGTCCCTATGTGGGCTTGTGATCCTATCCAATGATCACACCTAGATCTTGTTAATATGACCTGTATTAAACGTACCTTCCTAGCAACTCCGTCATCCTCCACTCCCGCAAAAACGGTGATTCCAACTCCGATGTGGACACAAATGTGAATCGAGTAGCACAGGTTCAGTTGGAAGAGGATCTTATAAGAATTAAATTTGTAGAGTTCTTTCGTTAGCCGCAAGACCTGAAACTTGGAATTAATGAACATGCATTTGCCATGGAACCTTACCAGAGTGACCACAATGGCCAGAAGGAGTGATGGGATACCAATGCCGAAGTGGACAAGGCCGATGAGAAGCCAGTGATCTTCCATCTTGGAGGGATTCGAGTCAGGAAACTGCAATAAAGGAGTTGTAGAGGTTAACACACATAAGGACAAGTGCATCTTGGCTGGCTATCATGTAGCCCGTGACTAACGTAAAATCTAGGAGACTTGACATCTTCAGGTTCGGATAAAGCAACCCATTGATTGCCGCCATTTTCATCCTTTTGAGCTCCCCAAAAGACCGAAAACTACCTAGCAAAACAACACCCAAACACAAGTTTCAAGCAACAAGATTTTGTGGAATGCAAGCAGCACCTACTGCCTTGCAACTCCCTGAAACAGCCAATTGCCGCTTCTCCAGATTACGTTAATTGCCCATGTACGAGAACTCAACAACAAGGAGTAATCGGCTGTAGTCAACCTTCTCCTTTAGAACAGCTTCCACAGGTCATCTCGAGTGCAAAATCCACTTCTAAACCAATAAAACGTGCATTTAAGACGACAACAAGATTTGTGACTCAAACGACGTCCTAAAACGTCTGGATCAAACGCTAAAAATCAGTTTTTGAGCCAAGTTCCCACATTTCTTCTGCACGTTTCGCAGACGCGGCGGCGTTAAAGTGCAAATCCTATTTTTGGAAAGCACAAATACACGTGTGCACTCGTTTATGAACTTCAGATTTGCAACCCATCTTACCTTCCAGAGCTTCATTACGTCATGCCTTCAAAGTGCCCTAAAAGAACACAATTCACATTTACTAATTCGCCAAAAACCCAAAATTACAATCCAAAATACGCTTCTTAATGACGGATCTCCGTCAGTTCCAGGGGTCCCTGAACGTTGATCGCGATAACGTCGGCGAGCGACGCCTTCTGAACATCACAGAGGTGCTTCTCGTCGAGGAAGATCTGGTAAACTCCGACGCGGTTCTGGATCTTGAGTTCGAAGGCCTGACGAGCGTAGAACGGCGTGGGAAGCTTGGTTTCCTTCTTGCCGGGCTCGCAGGACACGACCATATTCTCGTTCGCGCCGCTCATAACGCTGGCCTTCAGCTGCAGCGCGACTCCGAAACGGTGGATAAGCTCGATCGTGAATTCCCTGAAACCACGGAAATTAGGATTCTTAAACGTGAGATGACTCACTCAGAAGATCCATTTTTAGGCTTTCCCTGGATGACAACATCGTCGTAGATCGACACGGGCTTCTTAAAGTCCAACTTGAAAGGAGTACGCTGAAACCGAGAAAACCATCAATTAAGAACACAAATTACGGAAGAACTCACAGGGCAGAGAAGGACCGGCATCTCGGGAAAGTGGAAACTGAGTGCTGTGATGCAATAACGTGTGATCAGCGAAGCGGCGACTCTGCTTCTCTACTGATAGGAGGAAGCCACGACGCAAACGTAGCCAGAAGAAGCGGAAATAATCCCTTGATTGCTCGTGGCTAATCCGCTTAAATAACTCGCAACGCAAAAATTGAGTAGAACTGAGCGATCGCTGGTGCAGGAAGGAGAGGAATGGAAGGAAAACGTGGAAAATGAGAATCTTGTAATTCTGGTAATCGCATCACCGTATTCCTCCTCTCAAATGTGTCTTGCCAAACTTCTGAAAACGTGTTTTCCGGTTAGGGAATGTTTAGGCGGAAGGCGGCCAAGATCTAGGCACAAATTTATCGATTCTTGATTTCCTTAAATAAAGTCCCGAAGCGTGCTCGCGGCACACTTCAAGGCGCACTGAAGAACGGAGATCTGGAACGCGATCTCCCGTCCAGCTTTTATCATGTCCTGTTTTGCCTTGGCGGCTTCGAATTCACGAATCTAAATTCTATCGTCTTAGAACTAATCGGCCAAAGACCATCCAACCTGGGAATAAATCGCCGTCATAACCGATGTTGCGTGCGTATCCTTGTCGTCGATCGAGTACAGAAGGTGGCGGAACGTCGGACGGCCAGAGATTCCCTGGGGAGTTATGAAGCAGTAGTGGACTCCCATGATTCTTGAATTCTTCTTTGATGGAGCTATGGAAGAGTTCTCGAAAACGTGCGCGACCGATTGGAATTCCTGAACACAAGCTTAAGGGTCAAAACTAGGATTAAGAGCGACTCACCTTAGCGTCATTCTCCAAGAATCTGACCTGCTTGAGAGCGTCCTCCAACAGCTCTAATTCAGCATTCTTAAACTGGCCCAACTTGATCTTGAGATTAGGGACGTAGTCCCTGGCCAGGGCATCGGAGAGCACAGAAATTCCTAAGGGAATCGTAGGCAGTTCTGCGAACTGGTATACCATAAGCGCCAAGAACTCGCCGACGGTTTTGTGAACGCTTAGATTGTTGGTGTCGAAGAGGTGCTCGTTCAGGAACGGCGTTTCGTGCATGGTGTGGTAAAGGGGATAGCCGTATCCATGCTGGTTACTGTAGCTAATGTGGGCGACCGGGATTCCGAGAAAGTTAAGAAACGGGGCATGGTCAGAGTTGCCACGAGGAAAGTGCATCATCGGAACTTCGGGGAGATATGGATACGGGTTGGATAAGATGTGGGACCTGAAAGAAGATCTTACAATTCAGATTCGGAGGTTTCCGATACCAAGTGTCATAGACCGTCGTTCTCCCGGCCGCGGTCTCTGCTTCCATTGGATTCTGGATAAGCTTGGAAGTCGATGCGGCGACTTTATACATCGTGGGTATCGTGGCCACATACCTAAAACGTCATTTTCCTAGATTCAGTATAAGATAAGAGTCGCTCACATAGTTTCGTTCGCGTGGATATTGTCGACGTTCAGGTAAACCACGGCTCGGTCCCTCAAAATCTCAGCAAACTCCTCTACAAACTCCGTGGATCCAATCAACCCGAACTCTTCGCCATCCCAGTTACAGAACATGATTGTTCTCTTCGGTTTCCAGCCGCTTTCTTCCATCGTTTCGACCAAAGATCTGGCCACTTCTGCGAGAACCGCGGTTCCACTTCCTGGGTCTACAGACCCATAAACCCAAGCGTCGAAGTGGTTTCCTATGATTACGTATTTGTCCGGTTCTTCGGCTCCCTTAATGTAGCCGATGACGTTTCGGATCTTCCTGAAACGAGGCCTTCAAGTACCTATATAATCCTGTTTTCCTACCTCTTCTTTAGGGTCGATCTGACCTCAATCTTGACCTTCTGGCCCTCCTTCAATCCAGGCCCGAATCGATAAGTCACGTTGAGTCCTCCTGCCCACTCGGGAGGGACAGTTTTCCCTCCCATCCTGGACAGAATCTCCCAGGCGTCCGAGTATCCAAGAGGCAAAACTGGGATCGAGGAAAGCTCCAGCTTCTCCTTCGCCTCTTCGACGCTCTGGAAGTCGAAGAGGTCTTCCTTAGCCGGGAAGAGGGGACTCAAAGCGTCGCCTCGGGACCTCCTCACTCCTCCCCTCTGCGCTCCTTCCGAGGGCATGTATTTCTTCGCTGGGAACACGTTCTTAACCTCCGTTCCATCCGGAGCGACGTCAGCAGGGTCCGAGTACAGGATTGCCCCTATGACGCCACGGCTCTGGGCATTAAGGACTTTGTTTCCACGATGGCCTTTGCCATATCGGAGAAGGGCGATCTTTCCCTGAAACCAAAGTTCAGAAAATGTTGGAAAGTGAGGAATTTACCTGGACATCTACACCATGTTTCCTAAGCACCTCATAATCAGCATCTCGTCCATAGTGACAATAAACAACGTCGCCAATTACGGTACCATTTTCAGCGTAAGCTACCCATTGAACGTCGGCTCCGTGGGAGTTTTCCTCTTCTGGGACAAGGAACTTACTCCTCCCAGTGTTCCGGAAAACAACCTCACTTGAAGAGGACAGGATCGTCATAATATTGGGGTTCGAGAAGTCGGGATAAGAGAGGAGAGCTGTGTACTCTTTGAAATGGACATCTGAAACCGGCGATCTTAGCTCCAATTGACGCGCATGACTAACTCACCTTCAAGTCCAGCTTTTATCCATTTATCGGCGATCTTATTCGCCAATCTCTCAGCTCCTAGAGTTCCGGCCAGATGCGTTTCTTCGGTAAAATTCCTCAAATTATCGCGGATATTTTCCCATTTTATATTCTTCTTAAGCGCGTCGATTATCTCCTCGTTTAAATCAGTTCCTAAAGTCACTGTTTAAGATAGCTCCGTGGATTAGATCTCACCTTGAATCCCGAAACAGCCTACAAAACACAGAAAAAAGAAAAGCACACGCTCTGGAATCATGACGACGTTGTCGCCGTCGCCAAGAGATGTAAAGTGGCGGCAGAAGAAGATCGCGGCGGCGACATTTTGGACCCTTCGCTGGGACATGTGTCGCCGAGAGATCGAGGGAAGATGATCGATGGTCAGGCGGTGTTACGCAATCGCTTATTAAAGGTCGTCGGGAGTGTTTGGAAGCGGCGATAGCATGGAAAACAACAGAAAGTGGTCAGAATTACTTACCTGATGATGATCAAAGGACAGCTTTCGCTGAGGCAAATCCCATTAAAAGAAAGAAAAGGGCGTCCTTGTTCTTGATGCGTTCCAGGATCTCCTTGATCCCCAGGCATTGTTCGCCTCCCATATTCGCCATGCAGATCATTGGAGCCGCCGAGTCGAATCCTTTAAGACGAATCAGGGACACGATCGCGTAACGGTCCAGAGGGAACGCCATAGATTCGAGGAGGATCTTGTGGCGCTGCTTCGTGGGCTTGTAGAACGCGGTCTAAACACTTCTAACCTCACTAAACATCCCGATTTCCAACGAACTTACCAAAACATATGGATATTCACGCCAGTTCCCTTCATCATCGCGACTTCGCTGGCTTCTGCTCCTACCAGCAATCCGATATGTTCGGCGATTTCTTCATCGAAGGACGTCCATGGATGGCTTCCAGTGGAGTTACCGAATCCGCCTCTGAAACAAAAAAATCATGACCGAAACCATAAGATCAAAACTCACTCTTGGATCCACTGACCATTCGTCAAATCTCGGGATATCCGGGGCATCGATCCGAGGGAGTTTCCGAAGAGGTGATTATCATCATGGTTTTTGACGAGAGAGAAATCGACTGAAACGATGCGCATATTAGGAAAGATTAATCGCACTCAAAAGACGACTCAAAACTCGGAGCAGCAGTTTTCAATGGACCGTGCAACCACCGAGCCTTCTGCGCTCCGAAATACGCCGTAAAACTCTTCCTTTCAGCATGGGATCACGGCATCAGCAGGGTACGCCGCCAGCTGTGATGAAACATGAAATCCAAAATCCTACCTTCCGGGATCGACTTCATCTTCGAAATTTGTAGCGGAGATTCTTGAGTTGGCCGGCTTCGTTGAGGAATCGCACGAATTCCAGGGATTCTGGAGGCGAAGGAGAGATGCGAGAGGAGCTGGGAAAGGGTCGCTCTCGTTGCCCTGAAAAAAGCAAGAGTATGAAGTTGGCCGCAGGTTTCAGAATTGGGAAAGACGCGTAAACATGGGCGAAACACGAAGGAATCGCGGAACGCAGAAATCCCTCTAACGCTCCTTTTCGACTGCGTTTAGAAGAAACGAAAATCGTCGAATTCGCTCTTCGTTCCCTGCGAACTTCGCTCCGAAATCCACCGTAAAGTTCCTCTCTTCGGGCGTCCAGAAACTTTACAAGCTTCTACGCGCAATTCCGAATCTATTTCTCGCGAGCGATTCGTCCAGCTTCGAACATGCTGAAGTCAAGCAATCGAATTCCCACAAGTGGATCCAGGTAAGACGATGGTAAGACGAAGATTCGGAATAATTAATCACATCTCAAAAGTGCATTTTCGTGCAATTAGTAATTCTAAAAAGCTTGCAAGCCAAATTTAACTGATCTCTCACCAGCGAGAATCCTTTTGTTTGCGCGCCTAAGAGTAATCGCGGTGATCTCGGCGGGTTATTTTTTCACATAGGGTATCTTCTGTGTTGATCTCGGAAGACATGACGTGGGGCGGAACGCTGAATTCTCAACAATTTCTTTTTAAGGGCCAATTATCGGTATGAAAATGAAAGTTGCGATTCTCTGCGTCGTGATAATGACTGGAATTAGCGCGTTTCTCTTTACTCCTTTCAGTTTCTCACTTATTCGTGCTATCCAGTTTACAGATCCACTGCTATTTTCAGAATCTATGTGGCTCCCCATCTCCACTGCCTTTGTCCTTGCACCCATATCATTGGCCTGCATAGCTTCAAAGCCAAAAGATGACGATATAACCACAACAACGGTTATGACCACTGCGGCTATGACAACTTCCCCGATGACAGGAACAACTGAAGACCCGGAAGAATTCACGGTAAGCCCAGTAAAGAATTCCTATAATATCTCGTGTCCAGAGCACAACGGCGATCACCACCACGGATACAGCAACGACCACTTTGGCAACATCTACAATTGAAACTTCGACGGATAAGGTAACGACGACGAGTGATACCGCGAAGGAAATCGTCGTATTCTGTGTTTAGAGCACGACAGCAAAGACCACTTTGGGAACTTCGACGATGACGACCTCTACGATGTCAACTTCTACAATGATTCCTATTACAACGGCAGCAGAGACAACCACGGCTAGTACAACTACGGATCTAACAACCACGGAACTGACAACAAGCACGATAGCACCATCTTCACTTGAACCTTCTACGACGCAAACCTCCTCGATGGCAACTAGCACAATGGTAAGTTTGGTCGCAAAACACAGTTTCATTTTGTGTTCAGAGCACTACCGATATTACAACGACCATTGTTATGACAAGGACCACGTTGGGAACTTCTACGACGGTTCCAGTCACAACGACAGCTGTGTCAACCACGGATATGACTACGACCACATTGGCAACAACAACTGAATCTCCAAAGGAATTGACGGTAAGTCGAACCGCAAGATACCGTACTATTGCTTGTCCAGAGCACTTCGGATATGACGACTACGGTTATGGCGACGTCCACATTGACGCCATCTAAAATTGCAACTTCGACGACGGAAACTTCCACGATGGTATCTAGCCCGATGACTACGACAACTACGGATATGACAACAACGATTATGACTTCTACAACGATGGCAGCGACTACGACAACTGAAGCTCCGAAGACATTCACGGCAAGCCAAAGCCACAACTGCGGAAAGATCATTGTCAACGTTTTCAGATCACTGTAAAAAATGCAAATTGCAAACACGCTAAAACAAGATCAATAATTCGAATGATGCTGATCCGCAAAGATCGAACTAAAAGAATCGTTTCCAAAACTGATTGGGTCAATTTTTGGCACCCGCTCTTGAATATGGACGGTACTCTATTTGAAGTGAAACACCCGTATCCCGAAGCTCTCTGCGACGAAGATTCGGTAAAATGACTTCTCAAGCGCATCTTACAATTCTGTTCCAGAGTGTCTGCGACGAAGTCTCCGAGATTCTTATCGAGATTAAAGGCCGTGATGCATGGTATCCGCAGGTTATCAAGATTGAAATTGAAGACAAAACGTGAGTTTCGTTGCATGCTCTAGGTGGAAAACCCAACATTCAGGTTCGAATTCAACAATGTGCAAGTTCACGGAGCCGATTACAAATGTGCTTGGTCCAACGTCGAGAAAAACTGGCTAACCGGTTATTATAAGAGTTATTCATGCGCAAATTATGTGAGAACGGGCTGGACCTACAACGAGTATATCGCGTGGTTCGTCTTTGGGAAGAATGGTACAGATGGGATTCTGAATAGGGAGAATGTACAGAAATACATAAACAACGACGATTCGGTCATGAAGCATCCGATATGTAAGGCTTAGTAGCGGAGTTGTAGATGATAAATACGCCAACAATAAATCTAGTTTTTGGGAAACATCGAACTCTCATGAATCTCAAAATTGCGTTTTTGTGTGATTTGCAAAGAGTTGCAAGCCGAATCTCTCATGAGCAAGGACTCTTTTGTTTGCTCGTATCTCGCGTAGAGTAATCGCGGTGATCCCGGCGGGTTATTTTTTCACATAGGGTGTCTTCTGTGTTGATCTCGGAAGACATGACGTGAGGCGGAATGCTGAATTCTCAAAAAATCCTACATTTCCTTTTACCGACACATTATCGGTACGAAAATGAAAGTTGTGTTTCTCTGCGTCGTGATAATGCCTGGAGTTAGCGCGTTTCTCTTTACTTCCTTCCTTTCTCTGCGATTCTTCAGTTTCTATTTTCAGGTTCCGTGTGGCTCCCCATCTTCGCTGCATTTGCCCTCGTCCCGGCATCCTTGGCTTGTGTGGCTACGAAGCCAAAAGACGACGATATATCCACAACTGAGGCTACAACTCCTATATCTACGACGGCTATGGCACCTTCCCGGATGACAGGAACAACTGAAGACTCGAAGGAATTCACGGTAAGTCGGCGATCAATAAATGTCGTAGTATTCTGTGTTTATAGCACGTCGGATATGACGACCGTAGCTATAGCAAAGACCACTTTGGGAACTTCGACGATGATGACCTCTACGATGTCAACTTCTATAACGGCAGCAGAGACAACCACGGCAAGGACAACTACGGATCTAACAACCACGGAACTGACGACAAGCACGATAGCACCATCTGCAATTGAAGCTTCAGCAAACGAAACTTCCACGATGGTAACTAGCACAATGGCTGGGACTGCACCGACTGAAGCGCCGAAGGAAACGGTAAGTGCATTTACAAAATACCATAACATTTCGTGTCCAGAGCACTACGGATATCACGACCATGGTTATGACAACGACAACTTTGGAAACTTCTGCGATGTTTCCTATCACAACGGAAACTATGACAACCACAGCTAAGACTAGTACGGATCTGGTAACGGCCACAACGTCAGCAACAACTGAAGCACCAAAGGGACTGACGGTAAGTCGAGGAGCAATGGAATACCGTAATTTTGCGTGTCCAGAGCACTTCGGATATGACGACTACGGTTGCGGCGAAATCCACTTTGACGCCATCTACAATTGAAACTTCGACGACGGAAACTTCTTCGATGGCAACTAGCCCGATGGCAACGACACAAGCTGCCGCGGTAAGCATCACAAATTGCATGATTTAGGAATCTTTTTTGACAAGCAATTCGTCGATTAATTCAAAGTTGCATAGACTTGCTAGCCAGATTTCACCGATCTCTCGGCGACCAATTTTTACACTGATCTCGCCTGAACTGAGTGAACCGGAACATGTTCGAGATTGCGGGCTTATTTTTTCACATAGGGTATCTTCTGTGTAAATTCACGGAAGACATGACAAGGGGCGGAACGCTGTATTCCCCGAAATTGCGACATTTTGTTTCATGAGGAGATCATCGACTGGGTTTAAAAAGGAAAGTTGTGGTTTTCTCCGCCGCCATAACGAGTGTAATTAGCGCGTTTCGCTTTACTTCCTTCTTTTCAGTTCCTCTCCTATTCGTGCTATTCTGTTTCCAGATTCAGAGCTATTTACAGATTTCATGTGGCTCCCCATCTGCGCTGCTTATGTCCTTGCACCCCTATCCTTGGCTTGCATAGCTACGAAGCCAAAAGACGACGATATCACTACAACTACTATGGCTACGACGCCCTTGGCTATGGCGACTTCAACGATGACAGGAACAACTGAAGACCCGAAGGAATCCACGGTAAGGCAAGCCACGAAATACCGTAATACCGCATGTTCAGAGCATTTCAGATGTGACGTCCACGGCTCTGGCAACGACCACATTGGGAACTTCTGCGATGAAGACCTCTATGAAGGCTCCCATCACGACATCAGCTATGACAACCACGATGATGATTACTACGGTTATGGATACGACTACGATGGCACCATCTACAGTTGTGACTTCCACAGCGAAGGCCACGACCACAACGGATATTATGACAACTACGACTCTGGCAACCGCAGCTATGACAACTACGGAAATGCCAACCACCACAATGGTAGCGACAACGACGGCTGAAGCCCCGAAGATATTCACGGTACGCCCAGCTACATAATACCGTAATACTCCTTGTTCAGATCACAGTCAACACGGCAGATTGTAAATTCGCAGGAAGTAAAGCCAACATTAGAATAATCCTGATCCGCAAAGACGCCGCTGGAAGAATCGTTTCCAAGACTGAATGGCTGACATTATTCGACTCGTCCAAGAGGGACAAACAAGACCACTCTGCAGTTGTAGTAGAGTACCCGTATCCCGAAGCTCTCTGCGCCGAAAATATGGTTAGATCGAGGACTTCTCATTGTTTCTTACAACTCAAAGTTCCAGACCGTTTGTGACGAAGTCTCCGAGATTCTCATCGAATACAGCCATAACGTGTTAGATGCGTGGTATCCGCTGAATCTCCAGGTCCAAATCGACGACAAAATGTTAGTTTGTGTTCTCCGTTTTACGTCAAAAACCAATGTTTAGGTTTGTTTTCAACAACACGACACCTTCCCCGGGCGATTGGAAATGTGCTTGGAGCAACGTATCGAACAAGTGGATAACGGGGGACTTTCTTGGTGATCGCGGCTGCGCAGCTTACGTGAAAAAGGGCTGGGCGACACCCTCGGACAATACTGTGTGGTTCATCTTTGGGAAGAACGGTCCAGAAGCGATTCTGAATAGGGAGAACTCGGAGAAGTACATCAATAATGACGACCCCGTGACACATAGATTGTGTGTGGCTTAGGAGAGGAGTTGTAGATAATAAATCTCATAGATTGATTTCGAACTCAGAAGTGCATTTTTCCATTTCCAACTGGGTCAGACTGCTTTTTGTAAGCCAGACTTCTCTAGCAACCGGCGAGAACTCTTTGTTCGCACGCAGCTCGCGTAAAATAACCTAAGCAAACCGGAAAATTCCTGAGATTGCGAGTTATTTTTTCAAATCAAAGGTCTTTTGTGTCAATTTTCGAAAGGCGGAGCTTTGGATTCCCTAAAATGCGGAATTTCGCTCGCTGTTGATTGAGAGGAAGACGCTGGCGGTACGAAAATGAAAGTTGCAAATCTGCTGACGCGCTCATTAGTGTGTTTATCTGTGCTTTATGTTGCCTTTTTTAGATTTCATGTGGCTCCCGATCACTGCTGTATTAGTCCTTGCACCCGTATCCTTGGCCTGCATAGCTACGAAGCCAAAAGACGATGAAGTGACCACAACCGTGGCTATGACAACTACGGATGTGACCACCACGGCTATGACAACGAGCACGATGACAACGAGCACGATGACAACGAGCACGATGACAACGAGCACGATGACAACGACCACGACGGCAGGAACAACGGAAGCCGCGAAGAAGTTCACGGTAAGCCCAGCCCCGTGATACCGTAATATTCTGTGTTCAGATCACTACCAACTCGGCATCTTGTGAAGACTCTGGAACCAACGCCGATATAAGAATGATGCTGATCCGCAAAGACGCCGCTGGAACGATTATTTCCAAGACTGACTGGGTGACATTCTGGGAGGAGCCCTTGAGAAATGACAACATGTTAGCTAGACAGGAATATCCCTATCCCGAAGCTTTGTGCAAGGAGAGTCCGGTAAGCACTGCCAACTCATAACTGTCCTTAGATCTCCATTTCAGACCGTTTGCGACGAAGTGTCCGAGATCCTTATCGAATTCAAAGGCAAGAATGATTGGTATCCCCATGATATCCAGATTGACATTGGAGACAAAACGTGAGTTGTTCTAGACGCAGTTGCCTTAAGTAGTTGTATTCAGGTTCGCTTTCGAAAACGCCGTGGCCGTGGCCACCGATACCAAATGCTTTGGAGACAACGTAAAGCAAAGTTGGCTGAGTGCCCAGTACGCGAATGACTCTCCTTGCACAACTTACCTGATGATGGGCTGGAAGACGGCCACCGAACATATCGCTTGGTTCGTCTTTGGAAAGAATGGTCCGGAAAAGATTCTGAATAGGGAGAACTTGGAGAAGTACATCAACAATGACAAGTCGGTTATGACACATGAATTGTGTTCGACTCAGGACAAGAGTGGATAATCATCCGAGATGTGATAGTGAATGAAAGTAATAAAATAGTTGGTTCTTGTCTTCTTGATTACATTTACCAGGCCACTTCGGGTGCATCAGAATGCGCAACAAGTGACCGCCACTTGACGCTCATTCGAAAAACAACGCATTATTGCAGACACCTTTCGCAGATATCTTAATTGTGCCACGGGAACTTTTTTCTTAATCGGAGAAGAGAAATTTGAGATTGATGACGGACAAGACGTCTCTGTATGTCAAAAAAAAGTTGAAGATGTTGTCAGCATTCTTAGGTGATGGAGATGGGGGAAGAGCGACGATTGAGAATTCAATGAAAAGGCAACTTTT
>KN166401.1:4270-17398 GCA_000757745.1 Steinernema scapterisci
CGTCGCTGACTGTCCACGTCCCCAGCGCTGCTGACGGCGCTGCTTGCTCCTCCTCGGGAACAGCCCGAGAAGACGCGCCGACGACGACGCCAGCGCGAGAGCAGAATTTGTTATCGGCAATTAAGCGCGGCTAACTCACGTTTCATTTCATTCTCGTGTGCTTACTTTCTCACTGCTTCTTTTCGCGTCCGCTGTCGTCGTCCGTGTCCTCTTCCTCTTATTCTCCCCTGTGAGTATCGATTTGCAGCGTGCAAAAAGCGGGCGAGAGCGTGTTGTGGAACAAGAAGACGAAGAAGTAGAACTACTGGAGGTGGTGCAGGCGGCGGATTCTATTATGGGCCCAAGATAGGGCGACGACCGACGGACGGCTGCACTCCACCCCGAGGAGAATGCAAAAATTCGGTCCTTCAAGTGGTGGCGGGAAAACGAAGAGGATTCTCTACGATGAGCCCGCGGCGGTCATTCCGCTCGCCGAGTTGGTCGAGGCGTGGACTGTCGATCAGGTGGTCTTGTGGATGAAGGGTGCGTCTTTTTACGACTTTTGTTAGGCTCGAATTGGCCTTTTTTATTCGTGTTTTTAGAGCCAATTAGAAGGTGGAATTATGAATTCTATTTTGATCTGTTTCAGGTCTCGATGACGGCGTTCTCCCCTTCCTGGACCGGATCGCCCGATCTCAAATCGATGGCGGAAGCCTGTTCCTCGTCGACTGCGATGACCTCGAGCGGATCGGAATCAGAAGCTACGGCGTCCGGAAGATCATCGTGCAAGCGATCAAAGTGCTCTACTACTTTGTAAGTTTCCCCGAGTTTTATGGCCCGTCAACATGACATTTAAAGGCTATTTCGAGGGAGAGCTTGCCACTTTAGGGAGTGTAAAAAAGTGACGTGGCGAATGTAATTATTTCACGAGTTTAAGAGAGTTGTTTGGAAGCTTGGGAGTTCAGGAGTTTGGGTTACGGTAATGGGTTTGTAGTTTAATGAATATGGAGGTCATTCTAACGTTATGAACACACCTGGAAGCACCTTAATTTCGATACCTTTCAGTGCTACACGATCAAGTCCGAAAACCTCCAAATCCTGGCGATGAACGTGTGCCTCTCGGCCGTCGAAGTCGTCAACGACATGAAGGCGACGAAGGCGCAATACGAGAAGCTCAGGAACAAGGCGACCACCAGAAGCGACCTGACGATCGTCTTCAACGCGATCACGAAGGCCGTTTCGAGGATCAACGAGGACATCAAGAAGCTCATGTTTTGGCTGGATCGGTGCGTTAAAATGACAAATTTATGTATTAATTTTGACGTGTTTAGGAGCCCATTCGACAGAAAAGAAAAGTTCATCAAGCTGCGGAATCAGGTGATGGACATCGCCTGCGAACTCGTCAGATGCGTTAACCTTCCAAGCAGGCAGCTGCTCCAGGCGCCCACGATTCTTATGCAGGTGGGTCGACCGGTCAGGTATTTGCGTGGGGGTCGAAATGAATGCTGACAACATTTCGTAGACCGTCTGGTCTGTCTGGGTCTCATTCAGGAGATCGGCAAACGTGACCGACGTCATTTGAAGCTTCCGGAAGCCGACGAGCGGTCGGTTGAGATGGGAAACGAATGGCAAGGCGAACGTGCGAAAATCGCTGCGGGAACACGGGTTTTAATTAGCTGAAGTTTGTCAAAGTCGTTGAGTTGAAATTGCCTGATTTCTGTCGACCGCTCGGTGTTTTCAGTGTTTGTCGAAATGATTAATCGCGTCTATTGATGAATGTCTTCGTTAGGTCCAAAGTCTAGACCTCTGACTGAGTGTCTCATTTTTCATCACACAACCGCTAAATTTGTTTGAAATGCACGCGAATGACTTTTGTAGACAAGCTTTGTTTAGAAGACTTAAGTCTAGACAAACTGTCTAAAATTTTGTCACGTAAATGTCTCTTTTGAAATGAATTTTTGTGGTTCCAGAAAGCCGATGAACTTGGCTCCCTATGCCAAACGATCATCGACCTTGAAGACCCAGCGATCCTGTACACAAGCTTCCTAAAGAAGGCGACTCTGAAGAAAACGACGTCATCCGAATGGGGCTTCAACCTGCAGTCTTCCTACCGAGGCGTCCACGTCATCAGCGAGATCAAGCTTCAAACTCCGGCAGATCAATGCGGAAAAATCGACGCTGGAGATGAGATTCTTGAGGTGATTTCGCTTTAGCTTGAACATTTGGTAACCTTGTGATTTGCAGGTAAACGGCGTAACCGTCGTCGGATGGGAGCTGAGCAAACTCGTCCAGAAAATCTACGATTCGCCTATGGAAATGGTGCTCCTGATCAACAAGCGTCCCTGCGAAGTCGTCACAAACCCGTTCCGAACAATGGGACTCTACGTATCGACGGACCAGAAGACGGTTAGGCTCGCTCCGGGGTCCACGTTAACCCGGCTGGGATCCACGAAGCCGAACCCCGGAAACTTGACGGCAAAGGCGGACTTCACGTTCTTCAGCGGGAACGATTTCTTCGAAGAGATGAACAAATCGCCGAAATGGACGCGGAAGACGTCCAGTTTAACAAACCTCGCGAGCGCTGCGGATCCGAGCGAGTGGAATCAGGCGAGCTCCACGTCGCCGGCCGCCGAGAAGCAGCCGCCGTTGATCCACAGGCGCGGGTCGCTGTTCGGGGATAAGGCGAGGCGCGGGCGCATGACGACCAACGAGAATAGGAGGAATGGACGAGTGAAGTTCGACGATGTGGTGAGTTCACCTGTTTACCTAAGAAGATCTGTATTACTCGATTTTCAGGTAGCTGATTTCCACGTCCTCTACCCTCCGAAACTCTCCTTCCGGCGCTCCATTGTCAAATCCGGCTCCAAGAATCGAGATTCCGATTCTTCGGGCTCCTCCATCCGTCAACACGCAAGCCTTGACGAAACCGACACATCGCCTCCGACCGACGATTCTGGAGTCGCGAACCACGACGAGGACGAAGATGGACCCTCGCAGTTCCCGCTGATCGTGCGGAGAACTCGCCGGATGCGCCAGCAACCCGACGGATACGTGAAGTCCTTCATCGACAATCGCCTTGTCGATGAAATCGAAGAGAACGCGGTGTTGGACTCCGTGGACAAAGATGACGGCGAGGCGGCCGGAGAAATCCAGTTTGCCACCATCGACGTCGTAGGGGACGAAGAGCTGGAGAAACTTGGAATCCCAGTGCCCCCGTCGACGCCCCTCTCCGGAGGAGGGTTCCGTTCCCGGCTTCCATCCGATTGGAAGGCTCCGATTAGGGAACTCGTCACCGCAACGGCTGGGTTCATAGGGCACCGTAACCCTCATCATTCGTTAACTAGTCTCGAATCACCAATGTGGTAAGAATGTCTCTAACATTCACTCATTCATGTCTAACACCATTATCTTCGATAAAGTCTACGACGTGTTTAATTTCAGTTTATCTTCCCATTCCAAACTTGCACAATTCTTCGCTGATCCCCTTCTGCCCTCCACCACAAGCTCTCCTCCACCCACACCTCTCAAAAGCCCCTTTGCAATGACGAATTCCGTGATTTCCGAGGACGTCTCCATCAGCAGCTGCTCGACAAGTCGGACGCGACTTGAGAGGAAAGCGGTAAGTGCTTTATAACCTTGCTTTAATCTCCTCTCTTAGAAGTCACGTTCATTAAGCTTATGCACTAATTAGCTAAAAAGCTGTTGTCTGGTCTCGGGTTTGTCTAAGATGGAATCGGGATTTGTTTAGAGGGATATCATTTTTGCTTACCGGTGCTCACTGGACCGGTCGTCTTCGGACTGGGCTGATCAGAGTGGCCGTTTCAGACAGGTACCCAGGGGAGACAGTCGAGTTTCATTAGGGCTTACGTGCGAATCACAAGTCTGAATAGAAAGCGAGAGTGTCGAATCTTATTTAAGACATTTCCTACAGGTTGTCTGGTCGGTTCGCGACCGGTTGGCTAAAATGAACACTTCAGACATCAAAGTGTCAGCTTGACAATGTCGAGACACATGATGTCTAGCTCAGAACGTCTATGTCTGAGTCATACCTTGAAAGTACCCAATTTCAGCCCCTGGCGAACACCGAAGAAACGCAGAACATCGAAGACTTTTCGGCGTCACTAACAGACGACGAAAACACGAATCGTCGTGTCCGGTCGACCGTCTCTGCGCCTCCAGAAAACAACGAAGCGCGAGGGTTGTCGCTCCAAGAGCTCTCATTGATCTCGTGCGAGCTTCTGGGAGGCAAATGCTACGAGGGCTGGATCCGTCGTATGCGGCTCGACTCGGAGAGGGACAAGAGCAAGAAGCGCAAGTGGGCCAAGTGCTGGATGGTGCTTAAGGCGAGTCTGTTGTTCATCTACCAGAATCAATTTGTGAGTCACTATTTTTTATTTATCTCTTATTCATGATTCTCTGATTTCAGTCCAAAGAAGCTGATATCGTCCTCGCCGTCGTCAACTTCTCCGTCAACGATGCGACTGACATCAAGACTTCTAAGAAACAGTAAGTCGTCCTGAGATATTGTCTGAGATATTGTCTAACTTTCATTTTTAGCGTTTTCAAGCTTCACCGAGGGTCAACGGCGTTCTACTTTGCGACTACCTCCACGACGGATATGAAGAGGTACTGTAGTCTTTGAAGGCATTGCATTTAATGGCTTCCTTTAGCTGGATGAACAAACTCGCCCTGGCGTCGATTTGCTACAACCAGTCGGACGAAGAGCGCAAGAGCTCGGATTATATGTCGAAATGTAAGGAAATGGTGGAACGGGGTTGTACATGCCTACGTGCAAATTGGCGTCTGGATTTTGTTGTTGAACCAGACGTCTAAGCGTCAGCTATCGCCGATACAATGAGTCATTTTCATGTGGGGAATAAGGTGAAGAGCGGTCGGTTTCAACCTTATCGACCGGGCCACACCTCACACCTACTTGAAATGACCCATTCCAGACAGAAATTTCCTACTTTTGTAGACCTTCAGTGTCTAAAGTTGACTGTCGCACGTAGGCAAATTGTGGTTAAGGGCAACCATGGGATGTTGTAAGACGTCTACTGTATCGAAATCAGACCTGTAATGAGTCATTCTGATGTGAAAAATGAGGCGAAGAGCGGTTGGTTTCAGCTTAACCGACCGGGCCATTACTTACGCTCAATGGAAATGACCCATTCCAGACAGGCTTTTGTCGACCGTTACTGTCTAAAATTGGCTCTGGCACGTAGGCAAATTGGGGTTAATAGCGACTGCGAGATACCGTAACCCTGCGTCCGCGCTGTATTCCTTGTCTGACGATCCCCTCTTTTCAGCAATCATGTACATCAACAACAACACGGACGAAGCGTTTCCCACGTCTCCTCCAGCGACTGCGTTACACCACACGCTCCCCCGAGCCAACAACGTGGTCAGCAGTGGTCTCCGGCCGAGACTGAGCGAGCGCCAAGCCTCGCTTTCCAGCTTGCATTCCGCCAGGAGCGCTCTCGACTCGGAACTGCTTGCAGCACTGGAATCGTCGCTGGAGCGCAAGCGGAAAGACGCCGAAAAACGGGAATCCACAAAGAAAAAATGAATTTTCAAAAATCGCAATACAAAAGAGTCAATACAAAATGTTGTGCGTTACAGAAAACTGGTCGAAAGTGTCTTAAGAATTCGGTTTTTATGCTTTACGAAAGTGGTTGTGATTTCAACCGACAGAATAAATCTATTTATTTCCTTTTTTGCTTCTGCAGACTTGCGAATTCTTAGTTTTATGGTCCGTTCTCCGCGTTTTCAGTCCTACCTGCTTTTAATCCTTTGTTCTCGCTTAAACTAACGCCGTGAAACGTTTCACTGGGCTGTTGTGACGTTTCACGGACCGCAGCGCCGCTGTGAAACGTTTCATGAGCCGTATGCGCCATTTGAGGCGCTATTTCACTTGTCCGTGAAATGTTTCACGAAGGTAGCATCGTTTCATAACAGTCATGAAACGTTTCACATGCTTATTGAAACGTTTCACCGTATCTTTCCAGGCGCCACTTCGCGTTCTTGTTAAACATCGTTTTGCTTCACATTGTTGAATTTGCTCTTTTCATTATTCTGATTTCCCATTTCAGGCTGCCAAAGATGGCCAAATGGCTCATCTTACTACTCTGCGTCGCCGCCGCAATCGCCTCAAACCCACCGGAAGGCCGGAAATTCCTGATTTACGACGTGAACCCAGGCGAAGGATTCAACCTTCGACGAGATGTCTACATGCGGATCGCGAACACCGTTAGGATCCTTAGGGAGCGCGGGCTCGACTACGTCCTCGTGCTGGCTCCATGGGGAAATCTCTACCACTGGCAGCGCCGCGAACGGAAGAAACCTTGGGGAGAATTCTTCGATCTGCAGAGCTTGGCCGAGTTTGTACCGGTCATGGAATTCGAAGAGTTTTTGAAAGGTTCGTTGATCCGTTCGAAGTCCTAAATTGATTTTTTATGTTTCAGAGAACGGTCCCATAATCGAGAAAGTCGTTTATCTCCAGAACTACGCAGAAGGATGGTCCAACGGGAATTTCGAGATGAAGTCCGACGAGCGAGAATGTATATCTGCTGATAGATACTACCGGAAGGAAGGCGATCTCTGGCAGGGAATCTTCTTCTCGTACGAGAACGTCCAGGCTAAAGAACTTGTGTGCCTATCGATCCAAGGACAGTCGAAAACTCTGGCCGATGCCATCGAAACGAAATACGCGGACAGGTTTGCTTTGATACTATTTCCAGAATCGCTAAGATCTGATTTCAGCACGTCGATCTTCATCGACCGCGGAGAAACGATTCTCCATGACGAATTCGGAGGATTCGACTACTGGGCGGCCAGGAAATCAATGAAGTACTCCAAGGAGGTCCAACATCTTAGCGAAGTCTTCATGGGACACGAGCTTAAAGAGCCCTTCATGTGTGTCCATCTTCGACGCCGAGATTTCGTCCGTTCGCATGGAAAAGATATCCCAAGTATCGAGGGAGCAGCGAAACAGGTTTGAAGTTCAGTTTGGGCTCTTTCAAACGCAGATTTTAGATTGCGAAATTGGCCAGAGAGAAGCGGCTTCAGCTACTTTACCTAAGCACTGACGCTGAGGAATTCGAGGTTGAAGAGCTGAAAGAGCTCTTGCAGGGAAAACTCGAAATTAAGCGTTTTGAAGCGAGTGCGGTGTCCGATGGGGCAGCTTCGGTTATAGATCAGGTAAGCGAAATCCCTATCGCAACGTTTCTGACCCTCAGTTTCAGTGGATCTGTGCTCACTCGGACTACTTCACCGGAACCCACCACTCAACATTCTCGTTCCGAATTCATGAAGACCGCGAAATCCTTGGTTATCCACCTGAAAACACATTCAATCGCCTCTGCGCTGACGGAGAAGCGACGTGCGAGCAACCGATCAAATGGAGGATCGTCCACGAACGCAGGAAGAACCACTGGGAACTTTGAAGCATAATTTTGGCTTTTTGATGTGCTTTTTTGAATCTCACTTGATGAAAATGCTGCCGGTAGATATGCGAAACAAGCAGAAAGACCCAAGATCTTGCCAGAGGGCAAGACGAGGAGCGACCGCTCAGGTCGACGACACACCGAATGAGTGAATGTTCAGACAGATTTCCAGACGAGACGTCTGGGTCTGTACCCTGAAATGGAGGGTACGTGGAAAAGGGCACCACGTGATTGATCAAACGAGACGTCTGAATCTGGTCTCCGAACAGCGGCAAATTCATTTTGACCGCTTCCCACCGCACGAACCAGTCGGTCCGATGCTCAGCGCCAGCGACGAAGACCGCAGCGCTGTTTGGTCTCCTCCGGCTTCAGGAAATGTTCAAGTGCGACGTTCTTTCAACTTTCCCAGGGATCATCTTGCCGCTCTAACGGCCAACCGGAACCCCAGCTATGTAAGTGCCCTTTTTATTATGTACTTATTGATGGTCCGGAATTCCAGGAACCGGAGATTTACCGCATCCATAAAGGTGTGGAGAGCATGCTCCAAGCAGGCCTCGAGGGAGATTTCACGACGGTGCACGATTTGGCAAGGATTATTCCTGGGGGTCAGCTGAGGATTCGCACCAAGATCGGCGAGGGGATGTACAGCAAGGTCTACGGAGCGACCATCAACAAAACGCATAAGGTGAGCGATTCGTATGTGAATTTTTCTAGAATTTCATTTTCAGGTGGCCATAAAATGGATGAATTGCACGAATCTGCGTTCCGAGATTCGCGACAAATTCTTGCCTCGCGAAATCAGCAACTGGAGCAAGATTTGCCATCCCAATATTCTCCGACTTTTCGCTGTCGTCGACGGAGCTTCCAGCAAGGCCATGTTTTGCGAACTGAGCGAATACGGAGACCTGGTAAGAATTCTCCAAGTTCGCGCGTCACATCTTTCCTTTCAGCTTCGCATCCTGCAGAAATCGGGGCCGAGATTCCCCTTCGCACAGAAGACTCTCTGGCTCGGGCAGATCGCCAAGGCGATCGACTATCTCCATTCCCGGAACATCGCCCATAGAGATCTGAAATGCGAAAACTGCCTCTACTTCCCGAACGACATCATCAAGGTCACCGATTTTGGATTCTGCGTTGAGGTATGAACTTGACATCGAACATTTCTGATCGCTATTTTTAGACCCAGCGAGCAGGGGAATTGTCGCAAACATTCTGCGGCTCTCGCGCCTATTCGGCGCCGGAACTCATCCGAGGAGAACCTTACGACGTTTTTAAGGTGGATATCTGGTAAGAATTCTCGTTTTCAGCTCTTCAATTGCCTTCATTTGCAGGGCGCTCGGCGTCATCGTCGCCATCGTCATGAACCACACGATGCCATTTGTGGATTCCTCGGGCACCGACAACAGCGACTTCATCACGCAACTCCAGGAACAGCGCATCTTCATTCACAACTCCAGCGTGTCGTCCAAGCACCTGAAAATGTGCCAAGATACGCTGGACTGCCTGCTTCGACAACATCCTCCCGCTCGCCCGGATTCCGCGACACTGATGTTCCTGCCATGGTGGAAGTGTGTCACGACCTGGCAAGGCGAGCACATCCACCTTCGCCAGCGGATTTTCGAATGCTTTTGTTGATGGTCTATTTATTAAGTGTTTATTGATCGTTTCGGTCGTGTTTAAAGTAACTTCCACGCTCATGCCTGTTTGTACACTTTCACGGAGGCAGGATTCGTGTGCGCAATAGTTCAGAACCACAGACCAACGTCGAAGTCATGTGCAACCGGCGGAATTCCTCGTTCGTCGCTTATCTCGGTCTTGAAACGCGGAACTTGATGGTCGTTCGTTGTTGCCCTAATTGCTGGGCGGCTGGCATCGTTTTCCGATTCGCCAGTGGCGATGTCCGTCGAGTTCTTCTGATCTTTCCGCTCCTGAGATTTCCGATTTCCAGCTTTCGCGCGTCGTGGGCGCGACCGATCAATTCTCTCGTCAAACTCAAATTGCACAATTTCACATATTTTTGCCAGCTTTAAAACCCAAAAATGGCTAATTTGCGCGAGTTTTTAGTCGTCTATCTCGTGTCTAGTGAACGCGCGTCAATTCCTGAACAATCCTAACGATCCTCTGTGTTTCAGCGCATGGCGATGGCCAACATCGACTTCAAAGCGCCGTTGCGCGAAATCGGGACCGTCCAGTTCGGGGTATTTAGCCCGGACGAGATCGTAAGTGACAAAAACTTTCAAAACTAATTCTAATCTGGAGCTAATTTAGAAGCGAATGTCGGTCGCCGAGATCGAATTCCCCGAAGCCTACGAGAACGGGAAACCGAAGCTCGGCGGCCTGATGGATCCTCGCCAAGGAGTCATCGACAAGCGCGGCAAGTGCCAGACGTGCGCTGGAACGCTTGCCGACTGTCCCGGCCATTTCGGGCATCTCGAGCTGGCTAAACCCGTGTACCATATCGGGTTCCTGACCAAAACAGTGAAGGTGAGTAGGAGAATTTATGAACTGATTTCTGACTCCAATTTTGTTATAGCTGCTCCGATGCGCATGCTATTCATGCTGCCGGCTTCTCGTGGACAAGGAAAGTCCACGCGTCAAAGAAATCCTCGCGAAGACCAAAGGAAACCTGAAGAAACGACTCACACTGATCTACGACCTGTGCAAGTCGAAATCAGTTTGTGAAGTCGCCGACGAGGTTGCGCTGCCCGGAAAAGAAGGCAAAGAGGGCGCCGAGAAGAAGCCCGGAGGCTGTGGCAGATACCAGCCCTCCTACCGAAGAGTCGGGCTCGAAATCTTCGCAGAATGGAAGAAGCACCTGAACGATGATCAGCAAGAGAGGAAGATCTCCTTCACTGCCGAAATGGCACTCGAGGTCTTCAAGGGAATTTCCGACGACGACTGCTATGTTCTGGGTACGCTGAATTTTACTTAACCTCAGATTCTAAAAATCGTGTTTTAGGCCTCAATCCCCAATTTTGCCGTCCTGACTGGCTCATTGCTCAAGTCATCCCTGTCCCTCCTCTTGCTGTCCGACCCGCTGTGGTCACCTTCGGCTCAGCGAGAAATCAGGACGATTTGACCCACAAGTTGTCGGATATTGTGAAGACCAACACGCAGCTGAAAAGAAACGAATCCAACGGAGCTGCTGCCCACATCATAGCCGAAGACGTGAAGCTCCTACAGTACCACGTGGCTACACTCACCGACAACTGCATTCCCGGCGTCCCAACGGCGACACAGAAGGGCGGAAGGCCGCTGAAATCAATCAAGCAGCGCCTGAAGGGAAAAGAAGGCAGAATTCGTGGAAATCTCATGGGAAAACGTGTCGATTTCTCGGCGCGAACGGTCATTACGGCCGATCCCAATCTGCCCATCGACACCGTCGGTGTGCCCAAGACGATTGCGCAGAATCTGACGTTCCCGGAAATTGTCACCCCGTTCAATATTGACAAGTAAGTTGAGATTTGACAAGAGCTTTGATGCTAAAATTGTTTTTCCAGGCTTCAAGAACTCGTGAACCGAGGCACGGACAACTATCCCGGAGCCAAGTACATCATACGCGACAACGGGATGCGCATCGATCTCAAGTACCATCCCAGGGCTTCCGATCTGCATCTCCAGCCGGGATATCGCGTGGAGCGTCATATGCGCGACGGCGACGTCATTGTCTTCAACCGGCAGCCGACTCTCCACAAGATGTCCATGATGGGCCACAGGGTCAAGATTCTTCCCTGGTCAACGTTCCGGATGAACCTCTCGGTAACGACGCCCTACAACGCAGATTTCGACGGCGACGAGATGAACCTGCATCTCCCGCAGTCGCTGGAGACTCGCGCCGAGATCTCCGAGATCGCGATGGTCCCTCGGCAGTTGATCACGCCGCAGTCGAATAAGCCTGTCATGGGCATCGTACAGGATACGCTCTGCGCTGTCCGCATGATGACCAAGCGTGACGTGTTCATCGATCTTCCCAGGCTCATGGACTTCCTGATGCACCTGCCGAAGTGGGATGGAAAGCTGCCTCAGCCTGCTATAATCAGACCGAAGCACCTCTGGTCAGGTATGTTGACCTCTTCCTTGTGCCATATTCATAGCTCTCTTTTTAGGAAAGCAGCTCTTTTCGCTGATCATCCCTGGCAACGTCAACTGCCTTCGGACCCACTCCATGCATCCCGACGACGAGGACAGCGGCCCATACAAGTGGCTCTCTCCCGGGGACACCAAAGTCCTCGTGGAGCACGGAGAACTCATTTGCGGCATCATCTGCGCGCGTACCGTTGGACGCCAAGCCGGAAACTTGATCCACGTGATCGTCAACGAGCTGGGTCACGAGGTCGCCGCGGAGTTCTACTCTCACATCCAAACGGTCGTCAATGCGTGGCTCCTCTCTGAGGGACACACGATCGGGATAGGCGACACCATTGCGGATTCGGACACCTACGCCGAGATCCAGAACACCATCTTCAAAGCCAAGAGCGATGTCGTGGAGGTCATCCAGAAGGCCCACATGGGCTTCTTGGAACCAACTCCAGGAAACTCGCTGCGTCAGACCTTCGAGAACCAGGTCAATAGAATCCTCAACGACGCTCGTGACAAGACCGGAAGTTCGGCGCAGAAGTCCCTCTCCGAGTTCAACAACTTCCGCTCCATGGTCGTCGCCGGATCGAAGGGATCGAAGATTAACATTTCCCAAGTCATCGCTTGTGTCGGGCAGCAGAACGTCGAAGGAAAGCGAATTCCGTTTGGATTCCGGCACAGAACTCTGCCTCACTTCATCAAGGACGATTATGGACCAGGTAGGCTTACTTGCTGGGTTTGAGGAGTAATAATACTCAATTTTCAGAATCTCGTGGCTTTGTTGAAAACTCGTACCTGGCCGGTCTGACTCCCTCCGAGTTCTTCTTCCACGCTATGGGAGGTCGCGAAGGTCTTATCGATACCGCCGTCAAGACCGCAGAAACTGGATATATCCAGCGCCGTCTTATCAAGGCTATGGAGAGTGTAATGGTCAACTATGACGGAACCGTCCGGAATTCCATGGGCCAGATGGTCCAGCTCCGGTAAGCTTGAGAACACTTTCTTCAGATTTCTAAATCTTAAATTTCAGTTACGGCGAAGATGGTCTCGACGGAATGTGGGTCGAAAACCAGAACATGCCCACCATGAAACCCTCGAACGCGCTCTTCACCAGGGATTTCAAACTGGACCTGTCCGACGAAAAGGCTCTCAAACGTTGCTACACGGAAGAAACTGTCCGGCAACTTCAGGGAGATCCAGAAGCGATGAGAGCGGTTGAAAAGGAGTGGGAAACGCTGCAGCAAGACCGGCAGCTCCTTCGCGAGATCTTCCCCAAGGGAGATGCCAAGATTGTCCTCCCCTGCAACCTCACCCGCCTGATCTGGAACGCACAGAAGATCTTTCACGTCGACACGAAGAAGCCGACGAAGTTGAGCCCTGTTCGGGTCATCGAAGGCATCAACAAGCTCTGCAAGAAGCTCATTATCGTGTCGGGCGAGGACAAGATCTCCAAACAGGCGCAGTACAACGCCACTCTGCTCATGAACATTCTCGTGCGTTCCACGCTCTGTACCAAGCAGATCGCCGAGAAATATCGTTTGGGAACAGAGTCGTTCGAGTGGCTCTTGGGAGAAATTGAGACTCGGTTCAACCAGGCCATCGCCCAGCCCGGAGAGATGGTTGGTGCCCT
>KN166402.1:0-35393 GCA_000757745.1 Steinernema scapterisci
ACCGGAAGCTCCAACCTCTGGGTCATCAACTCCCAGTGCAGCTCCCAGGCCTGCAAACATCACAGTTACCCGAAGAACTTCTTCGACGAAGCGAAATCTTCGACGTTCAGGCCCGATGGGGCTTCCTTTTCCATCCAGTACGGGGTCGGTTCTTGCGAAGGAAAACTCGGAGTGGACACGCTTTCGGTATTTCAACCTAAAAGTGATACTATTAAATTATGATTCCAGTTCGGCGGCCTCACCTGCGCCACTCAGAAGTTCGGAATCGCGGATACCGTGGCCGATATTTTCGGAAAGCAGCCTGTTGACGGAATCCTCGGACTCGGATGGCCCGCTCTCGCCGAGGACAACGTCGTGCCCCCCATGCAGAACGTCCTCAACCAGCTCGACAAGCCCCTTTTCACCGTGTGGATGGACCGTCACGTGAAACAGGCGTTTGCGGGCAACGGCGGCCTCATCACCTACGGAGCCATCGACACCCACAACTGTGACGCTTCCGTCAACTACGTTCCCCTTACCTCGCTCACCTACTGGCAGTTCGCCATTGACGGATTCCAGATCTTCGGCTATTCGCAGCCGCGTCAGGAGCAAGCGATCTCGGACACGGGTACATCTTATTTGATCGGTCCCACTGACGCGATCGACATGATCACCGAGTTGATGGGAGCGTTCTACGACCGTCGCCTGAACCTCTACACAATTGACTGCAACACCAAAGAATTGGCGGACATCGAGCTGCTCATCAACGGTCAGTACTACAAGATTCCATCGGTCGAGTACTTGATCGACCTCAGCCTGGGAAATAATAAGTGTGTTGTGGCAATGAACTCCCAGGACACCGGTGGATATGGACCTTCTTGGATTCTTGGTGATACCTTCATCCGCTCGGTACAAGCAAATATTCTCACTCGTAAAACTAAACGTTCAATTTCAGTACTGCCAAGTTTACGATGTCGGACAAAAACGAATAGGATTCTCCAAAGCACATCACAATTTTCATTAAAACTATTACCAAAAAATCTCCGAATAAACTAAACTTGAATTCATGGCTTCTGCTTCGACTTCGAATCCTGGGTCTTGGAGGTGACCATGGGAGTCACTTCAAGAGCTGACCCGAACGGAGAAGTGGCCGCTGGTGTTGGGGCAGACGACGAGACGGAGGACGTCGTGGACGAGACCGCAGAGGAGTTGGAGATGGTCGACGTGATGGTGGTGCTGTTGGCTGTAGAACTTTTAGGGAGGTCATCCGGACGCAGCGTAGCGATCATCGAAGATGGCACCGATGGAGGCTGGGCCGACGATGTCGAGGAAGACGCGGTGTTGGGCTGTGGCAACTGGCAAATGCCAGTGTTCAGCGTAGCGGAGCTCGCTTTGTTCTTCAACCTGAAGGAACAAATTTAGACAAATCCAGGGAGCACTGGTCATACATCTCGTGCGTCACTTCATCCGACATCGTCTTCTGGGTGCTGTCTTCCTTGCATTCGGGGAATTCAACTTTGGCCGGTGCGAAGTACTTCATGATGTCCTCGGATGACGTCGACTTGGAGGTTCCGAGCGCCTGACTGCTAATCTTTTGTTCAAAAGCGACTCCTTCTTTAGGTGGCATCTGTTGTGGAGTTCCCACAGACTCGGGCAGCACAGGAGGATTCATGTCCAGCATGATGTGCTTCTTCGGGTTCATTTCAATGGCCACGAGCTGGGGACGCTTCGCTTCCTTCTTCTTGGACTTGGATCTCTTGCTGCTCTTTTTCTTGGACTTGCTCTTCTTCGAGGTCTTCGAGCGACTCTTGCGCTGCCGGCGCTTCTTGCCGTAGTGCTTCTTTAGCTGGCTCTGCAGGTGCTTCATCTGCCTCAGCTTCTCATCGATCTGAACGGTTCAATTTAATTTATGAAGCAAATAAGAAGGAACTTACGCCTCGCTGCGCATAAGTGAAGTAGGCGCGAGAGACCACAACGATGATCACGACGATTATCCAGGCGCACAAGATCCATATGAGCGTTGTGTCCAGCCTCTGCAGCGAATCGCGGACGCCCTTGAGCTCGCTCAGGTAATTCATGGCCGACCGCTGCTGACTTCAACCGACAGCCGACTGATCCGGGCGACTTCGGATGCCTCGAATGGGCCGACGGAGGAACACGCGTCCAGACTGTGCGTGTCTAGACGGGTGCATCGTGCTCCGACTGGATTCGCATGCTGATGTGCGTAATCAACGGAATCTGGAAGCACGAGTCTGGGTCGCCACGAAAATCGTCTGAAATGACAAAATGACCTTTTAGAATAAATCAAACGAAATTGAGTGCTTTTGAAAACACCACGCGAATCCACGCACCATCAAACCAGCGTAAAACGCGATAATAAACACGAAGACAACAAACATAATCCGAATAAATTTTCCAGAAATCCACGAAAATGTGGCCAAACACGAAATGCCACGCGAAGCAGCACGAACATGCGACAACCACAACGCGCAGGCAGGATTCCGGACAGGACGCCCGAAGGACGACAACCTCGACGTCCGAATCGAAAGATGAAATCGAGGTGGTGGTTGCACTCGGACAAGTTTGGGAACCGACGATTCGCGTGTTCCTTAATTGGTTTCCCGGATCAAAGGTTGAGGTTAGGAACGCTGTATTTGCGCGCTACGCGAATGCTCGTCCATGCTCTTCGGTAGCTGATAAAGAAACGGGTGAGATCACTAATGGGCATCGATTGGAGTGTAGGGCAGTTCATTCTCGCCTTGTTGTAATGCCGGGAAACGTCGTATTGAAGATTCTTGAGTTTATTGAAACCAACGATTTCTCTTTTTCTGCATTTCGAAGCCTCGAAATCTTCGACGTCCTCGTTTTGATTCTTATTTGTGCTAGTTCATATCTGATCTTCTTGTTACGTAAGTTCCCAAAATTGTCATTTTCTTCAATTCGTGTTGCAGGTAAATACCACTGGAAAATCCGAGAAACTCTGAGATGCGCTCCCGTGTGCAGTGTCCACAACTTGAGCAGATCCAAAGTTTGGTTTCATTTATCGCATTCCGATAGAGCGCTTCCGGATAAATTGACGGAATCTCCAGGTATTTCGAGTTGTTTATACGTTAATCGAAGATTCTCTATTGTAGAGGTACTGGACATGAAGGAAAACAATTTCCAGCCGGTCGCTCCCAAGGAAATCCACAAGTACAACTGCGTGGAGCATTCGGAGAATCTCTACATAAGCGTTTTCGTGGAAAAGGTAGAAGCGACCGTGGAGCCGATCGCGATTCTTCACCATTTCCTCGCTTGGGAGGATGTGATTATTACGGAAGAGGAGACGCTGCAGATAACCGGAGAAGACGACGAGATCAGATTTGGTTTTAGGGATTACGGAAAGGTGAGGATGAAATGTTCTTAAAGTGTCATTATTTGCTTATTTTCAGCAACCAATCTGGCACGGATTTTGGAAACGAGTCGACCGCTGTATTTGGCAGTACCAGAAAGGCCTATTCCACTATCAGCCGAAGCTCGAACTCAGCAACTCCACGAAATCCTGGATCTGGGCTCGCTGCTTCATTATCAACGAAGACGGAGAAGCAGCTCAAATGCCAGCCAGTCCCGATACCATTTTCTCTGGAATCACCAAAGTGGCTCCCAACTCTTCGCTCACGTTCTTTCCCTTCTCAACCCAACTCTTCAGCAAAACAAAGACCTCGTGCTTCAAGTTGATCGTGTTTGAAGGAGAAGATCTCGGTGAGTCGCGTCGTGAGTCGTGAACGCCAGAATTCTTTTATTACAGATACTCTCGTACGCCGTGACGACAGAAGTGGTCCAGTAGCAACGTGTCATTTCGATCTCTGCGAACTGGGACTCGTCATGATTTCACGACAATCGGAACTTTCAAGAAGTCGGCAAAACGATTATGAAATTTCCACGGCAAACGAAAAATCCGCCGACTTTCTTCCTCAATGGCCGGAGTACGAAGAATTGCTCCTACCAGATTTCAATGACGCGAAGCAGATCTTTGAGGAATGCGAACTATCCAGAATACGTCGGTCTGCTGAGTTTCTCGTCCACGGCGTTGGATTCTCGACGCGTGGAAATGTTGCCTTTTTAGTAACTAACGAAGGAATTCTGGAAGCAGAGTGGGATGAGCAAAGAAGAACCTGGGAGACGAACTGGGAACTTCTTTTTGCCGAAGTCAGCTGCCTTTTCCGAGACTCTGACGGGTTGGTGTGGATCAGCTTTGTTGATGATGATTTGAGCGTCGATGGATGCAACCCGAAATGCTTGCGATTTCTTGATGAACTCGACGCAGATGTGAGTTTACCTTTTGATTCCACGAGTCGACTAATGTTGATTATGTTTAGAACTTTTACAACGTGGCGAAGATCGCGATGATTTGAACATCTCTTTCACTTTCACATATATGCCGTTACAGCCTGTCAAAGAAAAGAAAGAACGCTCGGAATCAAAGAATCGGAATTGTTTATTTATACATTCTTCATCTATAGATTTTGTTACAAAGTTTAGAGGCTGTGGTGGGCCTTGGCGAAACCGATGCGGGCTCCTCCGATGTCGTAGACCTGGCAGAACTGAAAAAGAAGCGGATTAGGCGTATTTCGATCAAATGGGAATCTTACAGAGCGGATGAAGGTGTCTCCGAGGATCCAGCTGGGTCCGTATCCGCCGGTGTCCTGTCCGGCCATGGCGAGGGTGCACTTTCCGTTTCCGAGTCCGAGGTCAATGACGTACTCGACCGAGGGGATGGTGTACTTCTGGCCTCCGATGATCAGGTTGACGTCGGGGTACTGGCCGTTGCAGTCGACGGTGTAGGAGTCGCTCTCCCAGTCGAGCTGAGCTCCGAGGGTGTTGGCGACGTTCTCCATGACTTCGGTGGGCATGTAGAGGTAAGAGGTACCGGTGTCGGAGATGACCTGGTCTTGGCGGCTGTACTTGTAGGATCCGACCTGGAGTCCGTCCTGGGCGAACTGCCAGTAGGTCTTCGAGGTGAGGGGAACATAGTTGACGGTGGCGTCGCAGTTCTTGGTGTCGATGGCTCCGTAGGTGATGAGACCTCCGTTTCCTCCCTTGGTCTGCTTGACGTGACGGTCCATCCACACGGTGAAAAGGGGCTTGTCGAGCTGGTTGAGGACGTTCTGCATGGGGGGCACGACGTTGTCCTCAGCGAGAGCTGGCCATCCGAGTCCGAGGATTCCGTCAACGGGCTGGTATCCGAAGACGTCGGCGATCTCGTCCGAAACTCCGAACTTCTGGGTGGCGTAGGTGAGGCCTCCGAAGGACAGGGTGTCGACTCCGAGCCTTCCGTCGCAAGATCCGGATCCGTACTGGATGGAGAACTGCTGTCCGTCGGGCTTGAAGGTGCTCGACTTGCTCTCGTCGAAGCGCTTCTTCACGGGAGCTCCGGGGTATCCCTGGCAGGCCTGGGAGCTGCACTGGGAGTTGATGACCCAGAGGTTGGAGCTTCCGGTGTCGAGGACGATGGTGAAGGGCTGGGCTAAAAACCGGGAGATTAGAGATCGTTCCGTGCCCTCAGGCACTTACGAGGAGTTCCGATGGTGATGTTTCCGAGGTAGAAGTTGTCGTAGTAGTCGATGAAGTGCTGCGAGCCGGTGGCCTTCAGCTTCATGATCTTGACGACTTCATTTTCCCATTTTCCAGATGCCAACAGTTTTGATCGCAATGATCCGGCGGACTCGATTTTGTGCTGAAAGACTGCAGCATTCAGCACGGCGACGAGCGCCGCGACGACGACGAATTTGATCATCCTGAAATGAAGAAAATTAGAAAAGGAGAAGAAAGTGAAGCTGGCGAACAACGGCAAAGGGCGCAAAAGAGCAATTGAGATTTTCATGAGGTTTGTACTTCCCCTGTAGCTGTTATCAGCGATCGGAAGCAGATCCGTTGCGGAAGGTATTTGGAGATAACATGATGCAATGGAACCCGTTGTTGGAAATTCTAAATTATGTACATAACCGTCGCTTCGACATAAATTTGAAGTTTTTATGTACTTATTCGAAGCCAAAAAGATAAAATGAACAGACCGAACTGTGGATACTCCATGGAAGCGCGTCGAAGAAGCTTTTCTGTTTGGACTTTTCTAATGGTTTTTTGTGCTGGGCGCCGCTATTAATTACGATAATCCAATAAACTCTTTTTTACCTGTGCGCTTTACATTGTTCTTCTTTCAAAATGAATCGCGGCCCTTAAATTGTATTTTCTGTGCTTTGCTTTGTTTCCGGCCTGTTTCGCGTAGCGCATTTCTTTGCCCCCATCAACATTTCCCATTTCTCAGGTTTTCAAATGTACTGATTTCCTTGTGCGCTCATCGAACATCCCGAGTGGGACGCTCCTGAGTGGAGGAGCAAACACCTCTGGCGTGTTTACAATCAATATGTACGAAGCGTGAGCGAATGAACGTCGGTATCGCCACGTTGCCTTCTTTTTTAGTTCGGTTTTCGCGAGTCGTTCGTTCATCCGCCGGCGTTGCGGCACTTTTTCGATCCGTTCTCAATCTTTCTTTACAGGAATGCGCTGCCTCCTGTGCTGCAAAACCGTCGCGGAGTCTTCGTTTCCACTGCACATCAAAGAGCATTTCGCTTATCGGCGGATCTCTTGCCTGGATTGCTGTTTTTCGACCTACTGCGATCTCACCATGGAGGCCCATTGCCAAAAAGAGGGGCACAGAAACGAGCGACCACCGAGGCAATTCTACTGGGAGCATTTGGTGAAGATTGTGGCCCTTGACAGCGATTACGCCGAACGCGTTGGATTCGATGCGCTGCGCCGAAATTTTACACATCGGATGAGAGGGTGAGTGGTTTGTGAGTTTCTATTTTTTGGAATTTGTTTACCAAATACAAGATTGCTCCTAATGAACTGTATTTTCAGATTTTCGCCTGAAATCCGAATTGTTTCGTGCTTGTTCTGCTCTTCAGATCGCATCCCAAGGTACGCAATCCGTAAGCACGTCGACGATCACTTCTATGGAAGATCTATGGAAGACGTCACGTTCACCTGCCGCGACTGCAACTACAAGATGCACAGCGTGGATGAAGTTCATTCGCACGAAGAGTCAAATGGACATCTGATCATAAAGGTGAACAATGAGAGAGACAACGATGCCACAGGGGGTTTTTTAGAACGTGAACTCTTACGTACCCTTGCTACGAGAGATGATCATCAGCGACATATTCTACATGGCTGGGAAGGACCCCAGATGTGCAAAGGTCATTTTCGATGGTTCTGTATGCATCCCTGATATGGACAGGTAAAATCTTGAATTGAGTTTCGATGTAACGTAGAGTTTCAGGCGAGTTCCAGAGGCCGCGCCCATCGCTGGAAGTCGCCAACGAGAAGAATCACCGGCAGGAGAGGTTGGACGTGATGAGGCGCTAGAAGAATAAGTGCGTTTGAGGGAATTCAGAGCACGGACGAAGAGGATAGCGAGATCGAAGGCCAGAGTAGCGAATCTACGCTCGTCGAATCAAGTGGAGAGGATGTAAGTTGTCGCGATCTTACCCGAGTGGAAACCTTTGTTGGCTTGTTGCTTTCAAAGCTCTTGTTCTTTCCTCTGCTTACAATCTTGACGTCCAGCGTTCTTTTTTGTCGTTTTTCAACTTCCGGAGTTCTTGCTCGAAACAAATAAATTCAAGTAATAAGTAAACCTAGAATCTGGACGTGGAGCCAGAGTGCTCTTCACAACGCATTCGAGTAATCCGCTTTGATCCCTACGACACGGTTAAATGCGCCGTTTGCAAGATCCGATTCAAGAGATCGAATAAGATCCTCAGCGAGCATCTGGCGACTCACGACAAAAACGTCTCCTACCTCTGCTATTTCCAGGATTGTGAACGTAGTTTCAACCAAGAGAACGCGTTCAAGAACCACATTCGCGTAATTCCGAAAGTTGAACGCTAGAATAGTGAAATTTAGAAGATTCACGGCTCAGAAGTGCCCGAACTGAACGAAGATCTCTACGGTAAGCACAAGCGAGAATTGGAGCGTTTCAAGAAGGAATCCAACGATCGACTTTGGGATTTCTTTCCTGAAGCCTTCCACGAAGGCCTCGCTGCCCATTATCTTCGTTGTTCCAAATGCGGATTCCTCCTTAAACACAAATCTTCGAGGCGATCGCACGCGATGATTCACAAGATCGCGAGATTCGGGTGTCCGATGGAAGGATGCCCGAGTAGATTTGAGGTGATGGAACAATTTGAGCGACATTTGAAGGATAGTTTTGAGAGTTTTACGTATCCGGAAGATATTTTTGTGGTTTTAGCTGAAACATTGCACATCCATGGATCAGTTGGCCAGTGGGAAACGCCAGAAATTGGACGCCGAGATCGATCTTTTCGAACAAACTATCAGTGATATCATGGAGGACATGTTCAAACCTCTTCAGAGATAATAAAACTGGTTATGTAGCTTACAGTACCCTCAACTGCTCAGCCACTCACTTGCCATTTCTTTCCCATGAGTCACAAATTATCCTTTCGAGAACAGAATAAGTTATCAGAGCTGACGAAGCCGATGAATCACGACTCTTACCCAAACATCCTCCTCTTATCAGCCATAAACGAATTCTTCTTCTCGGCTTGCAGACGTAAAAGCGTTCGACAGATGTGTGCTGACATCATTCCTAGCGCGTTGTATCAACAGTCAAAGGTCGACCGAGTTTCTGATCAGCGCTGTTTCTGGTTCTTATTCTAAACTTCTTTCAGGATGAACTTCCTCCTTCTCTGCGTTTTTGCCTTGTTTGGCGTTCTCAATGCAGCCGTCATTGAGCAAAAGATCCGGTCAACAGGATCTCTGAAGGCCAAGATGATCTCCGAAGGGAAGTGGGAAGCGTTCTCCCGCAAATACTCTGAGTTCGCTGCTAATCACTCTCAGCCCTTCATCGACTACTACGACAACTTCTACCTGGGTGACATCACCATCGGAACCCCGCGTGAGTCCTCCTTTATCAGCCCACCTATGTATCATCGCTCCTTTTCAGCCCAAACCTTCACAGTCGTCTTGGACACGGGAAGTTCGAATCTCTGGGTCATCAACTCACAGTGCCACAGCACCAACTGTCGCGGGATATCTGAACCTAGAAGACACCGATTCCAGACCGACGATTCGAGCACTCTGCAAAACACGAATATTCCGTTCGAGTTGAAATACGGAAGAGGAGAATGCTCGGGACTCATGGCCAAAGATGTCTTGCAAGTAGGCATATATTTTCCCTCTCTGTCTCTTTCATACCCGATTTCAGTTCGCCGGCTTCAATATTCAGGCCCAAGAGTTCGGAATCGCTGACACAGTTGCTGAAGTCTTTGGGCACCAACCTATCGACGGAATCCTGGGACTCGGGTGGCCTGGTTTAGCCGTGAATGGCGCCATTCCCCCAATGCAACGTATCCTTCCCCAACTAGATCAGCCCCTCTTCACCGTTTGGATGGATCGCCACGTCAACCAGATTTACGGAGGCAACGGCGGCCTTATCACCTATGGAGGCATCGATACCAAGAACTGCCACTCTAACATCAACTACGTCGATCTCGTGCGAGAACTTTACTGGGAGTTCAAGCTGGACGGTATCCACGTTGGCGGATTTCGGAGCACCTTGTCCGGAACCGCCATCTCCGACACTGGAACCTCTTTCATCGTCGGACCTCAGTGGGCCGTCCAGAAAATTGCAAACCAACTGGGGGCAACTTACGACTATACGCGCAGCTGGTACACTATCAGCTGCAACACTCACAATCTCCCCGACATCGAATTCGTGATCGGAGGAATCACCTACGCGATTCCTCCGTTCGAATATGTCATTGATTTGGGAGTCGGGGGCGGAAGATGCGTGTTGGGAGTACAACCGCAATCAAATGATGCCAGCATTCAGTGGATCCTCGGCGACGTCTTCATTAGAAGCGTGAGATTCGATTTATTTGGGCTTATTTCACTTTACCTATTTTCAGTTTTGCCAAGTTTACGATATTGGAAGAAGTAGGATAGGATTCGCAACATCTCAAACTGGAAGCGCGCCAATTTCAGGCAGTTTCAGCGTCGTTTTGCTTTTCGCGTGTTTCGTTTTGTCGACTTTTTGGTGAAACCGATTTCAAATAAACATTTGCTTTCGAAAATTATACGACGGGCATAATTGTTTGCAGAGGTGACGAGAACGCTTATGCAACCCGCTTTCAAACCTGCGTCAGGGCAAATGTTGGAAACGCTGAATCGGAAAAACGAGGGAAGTTCGAAATTACTCCAGTTGGATTCACTCCCAACGTAACGTTTTTGTGCACTTTGCAACTGATCTCGGTTTCTTAAACCGTTAACACCCTTCTGATAACGGAACTAGCAACCACCTGACCTCCGCTTCATTCCTGCATTAGTCAACATGGCTCGTGCCTTCCTCTTGCTCCTCGTCTTTTGCTCTTCAATCTGCTGTTATGATAAGTTCAAAGTTTTGATCAACCGCCTTCCGGCCAGGTAATGCAGAACTCGGATCTTCCCTATAAAGTCGATTTTTCAGATTTTTGCAGCACTACCACCACAACCCTGAAGACTACGCGCCAATCCTTGTCACTCTTCTCATTGGTACTCCTCCCAGATACAAGCGTTTCGCTCTGGATACCACCTTGGGAGATGTTCAAGTTCCGCTGTGCCATGGAGCGCCTCCCGTGGAGAGCGATGAGTCCTGCTTCAACTACTCGAACTCGTCCAGTTTCGTGAGGACCTCAGCGAACACGGCCAGGGACACGTTTATGGTGAGTTAAGGTGGAGTTGTATCTACAGAATCTGCAACTTTAGAATCCTCTCGCCGCTGCGACTCCTTTTCCAAGCACCGCCTTTGAGACGATCTCTCCAGAAAAGTCGAAATTCGGCCACCTTGGATTCGGATGGCCATCGCTCCGCAAGTATCCCTCGGACACATTTTTCCCCTACGAATTCCTCAAGAGTTTCTCCGACTTTAATCGGTTCACAATCGCCATGGGGAACAACGACACCGCCGGGATCATCGACTGGGGCCAAGAACCTTCGGCTGTGTGCGGAAGTGCCCAAACAAGCTGGGTTCCTGTGACATCACTTACGTACTGGCAGTTCGCAATCAAAGGATTCAATTTTGGAACGATTTCCGCTTCGTTCAAGAGCCAAGGTGTCATCGCCACCAACCAGGAATTCATCGGAATGCCCGGAAAGTTTCTTCGAAAGTTGACGAATGCTTTTGGAATCCAGTGGGATGGACTCTATGAGGCCTACACCCTGGACTGCAACAAGAAGCTGCCCGACCTGAAGATCACCGTTTTTGGCGCCGTCATCACCATCAAGCCGGCTCAATACGTTTATTGGGATCCTCTTCCCAACGGGAAATGCGTGCTCAGCATCGAAGACTCCGGGAAATACGGATTCGGACCGGGTTGGTACTTCGGAATCCAGATTCTGACGTCTTATTGCACGACGTTCGATTACGATCGAAAGACGATTGGATTCACTGTTAACGATTCTGTTTAAGCTAATTTTGGGGTCAATAAATGTTGATGACGGAGTTCGGATGCAATCCCAGAATATCACTAATCTGTGCAACTCTCCACGTCCTCCGACCCCAAAAGGTCGAAAGATAACGTTTCATTTACAACCTTTTTTCCGGCATTCCTTCCTCGTCGTCTTCCGTTTTCTGCGCTCTCCCGACCAAATCGTTCTTCGAGCAGCGTTGTGCACGTTTATCAAGTGACGTGTGGCGGAACTCCGCTGATAAGGGCTCCTCAGCCACCTGACCGCCGTTGGATCGTTCGCCTTATTTAGGCGATCGGCCGCTGCAACGATTACAATGTTTCGCTTTCTGCTTTGTTGCGTTATTCTTTGTTTGTGCCAGGGCGTCCTGGTCCAGCTCGGAACGCGCGGGAACCTCCGCGCTCATCGGCGAATGCGTGGGTAAGTTTTGTTTCGGTTCTGGGTTTTTGTAGAGGCGAAAAGGGTTAAGGCGCTTATTTGGAGATCATCAGTTTCAGCTTCTAATTCCCTTATCGAAGTGCTCGTTTTTCAGTTTTTATTTTTGAATGAATACCTTGCAAAAGTCTTTAAATAATTTGTGTTTTGATTAGTTTTATTTTGAATCGATTCTTCAATGTACGCATGTTTCAGGCCCAACAAGTTCCTGATCCACTACAAGCACGACCCGAACGACTTTGCCGTTCTCGAAACCCTCATCAACGTGGGAACTCCCTCGCAGATGGGCCAGTTCATTGTCGATTTGACTCGAGGCGACCTCGAGATGACCCTGTGTCCCAACGGAAATCCTTCCGGAGACGACCAACCCTGCTTCAACCATTATCTGTCCACCTCGTTCTACCAAACCTCCGCTCTCACCGCCGTCGAGCAATTCGATGTGAGTTTCCAGATGTCGTGCTGTCCTCGATTCCCTTGTTTAGTCGCTCTCCGACCTCGCCGCGCCCAACATCACATTCTTCATCCGTACGCCTCAAACACCCGTGACGGGCCTCATCGGATGCGGATGGCCTTCGCTCCGCATGCTTCCTCAAGAAACATTTTTCCCCTTCGTTTACCTGCGCCACTGGAAACGAAGGCAGTTCGCCATCGCGTTGGCCCTCAACGGCTGCGAGGGCCAGATCGACTGGGGAAACGAGCAGCTGTGTCCCCCGAGCGAGAAGACCCACAACGTTCCTGTGACCTCTCTGGGATACTGGCAGTTCTCGATCCGCGGATTTGAGTTCGGGAGTCTCAAGGAAACGTTCCGTTCCAGCGCCATCATCGACAGCAACAAGGAATACGTGGGGGTGCCGAACAAGTTCCTTAAGAAGATGATGGCGGAGTACGACATCTCCTACGACTACTTCAACGGCGCCTATACCGTAGCCTGCAACAAGTCGCTCCCGGATTTCCACTTTGACGTTGAAGGCGCCACGCTGACCATCTCGTCGAAGCAGTACGTGTACACCCAGGAGCCGTTGCCCGGAGGAATGTGCGTCGTGAACTTCGAGGACTCGCGCAGGGGACTCGGCACCGAGTGGTATTTCGGACTCCCGATCATGACGAGTTATTGTGTGAACTTCGATTACGACGGGAAGCAAATTGGATTCACCGAGAATACGCTCATGTGCAAGTATTGTTCTGATTGCCATCAGGATAAGAACTGAAAATAAACGTTCCCAAGCATCAATTTAGCAGAAATACCACGATACGCGGCAGCAGCGAGTCGCTGCTCGAACGTTCATAAAAAATTATTCCTCCATTTTTTGTCTTTCTGGGCAAAGTTCCGCTGTCGCGTAGCGCTGCATTCGAAGCCTCATCTTCAAGAATGATCTTGCGGCCGTTCTGAGGTCAACTTGATCATGCCTTCATGCCTAGCTCGTGAAATCTTGCCCCGACTGCCGTGTACTCAAGTCTTACAGTATTCACGGAATCGCTCCATTTCAACATCAATTTCAGTTTCTCTCCATCGATGTTTACAACTCCGACGGTGAGCCATCTTCTCCCAGGCTATTTATGCCGCGCCAACGCTCCCACTTATCTCCGCCACTTCTCCAGGCTCGTCACGCGATGTCAACTCCATTAGCCGACTTCCTCTGGCCTCATTAGCGATTCATCCACCGCTGATGGCCGCCGAGCAGAAGGACGTAGAGAAGGGCCTAAAGGTATTCATCGATTGGATCTCTTTGAACTGTTCCGATGTTTAGGATGAAGAGCAGAAGGCGCCCGTGGTCGAAGAAAGCTCGATTTCGACCAACGACAGCCTGAAGAACGAAAAGAGTCACATAATCAGGTAAGACCATTTCCTCTTTCTTCGTTTTTAGCCGTGCTTTCAGGGATATCCTCCACTTCTCGATCAACCCGACCGGCAGATTCTACTACTACTGGACCCTCGCCGTATCCGTCGCCTGCTTCTACAACCTGACGACGTTGTCCCTGGTCGTTTTCGAGGATTTCCGCGTTTACCTCTTCGCCTATTGGCTGATCGGAAACGGGCTCTCCGATGCGATCAACGTCGCCGATGTCTTCGTCAATTCCAGGCGACGTAAGATTCTAGTGGCGTCCCAATATCTATGCTATTTTCCGCATTTCAGAATTCCTGGACGAAGGAGTCATCGTCAGCGACGTATGGCCCATGTTCGTGATCTACATCCGGCACCTCTACTCCTGGCTCGACCTCATCGCCATACTCCCGACGGATCTTCTCCTTTTCGTCCGTCCCCACATGTCCCTGTTCCGCCTGAACAGATTCCTGAAAACCTACCGAATGCTGGAATTCGTCGGGATGACCGAAGTGCGGACCAGCTACCCCAACCTCTTCCGGCTCTATCGCCTGGTCTTCATCTGTTTCATCATTTTCCACTGGAACGCGTGCGTTTATTTCTTCATCAGCACGTTCTACGACATCGAAGGTGGGATTTATGGAGCTGACTGAGATTGAATTTGATGTTTCAGAAGCGATCCACGACGACTGGGAGTTCTCATACGAGAAGATCCCAGATCCGTGGTATTTCGACCCCAAGAACTACACGGACATGTGTCCGATGACTACGTTGAGTTGCCCTGTTTTGGACGAAGATTTCGTGAATAAGGACTTTGTCGAAGTGTATGTTTCTCGCATTTAGATCTTATCAAAAGCTCGTGTTTCCAGCGGCACAGAACTCTGGTTCCCGAACTTCGTCAAGCAGTACTCCCTCAGCTTCTACTGGTCAGCTTGCACTCTCGTCACTCTCGGAGAACAGGTATTTCCCGTACTCTTCTTCCGTCTCTATCTTCCCACTTCAGCCTTCTCCTACGCACACGGCCCAGATGGTCTTCGAGATTTGTGACACTCTGCTCGGCCTTGTCATATTCGCCGTCATCGTGGGAGACGTCGGTAACATGGTCCAAAAGACGAACGCTCAAAGATCGGATTTCGACGAAAGGTTGGACGGTTGCAAGCAGCACATGTCCTACAGGTTTCTGGGTTTCTTCCGGCCACTAAACAGAATGGTTTTCAGGCAAGTGAATTCAATCTTGCAGCATAGAATCGTCAACTGGTTCACGTTCATGTGGGCCGATGGCCAAGCGAAGGTGGACGAGAAGGTGCGTCATTTGATGATCGTTCAAATCAAAATGCGATTTTTCCAGAGCATGGCCGATTTCCTTCCCACCCGACTCCACGGTCAGCTCGCCGTCGAAGTGCATATGGCCACCCTGAGCAAAGTGAAGCTGTTCGAGGTGAATCTTTGTTGCCATAACCATATTCTTATTCATTGGTTGCAGAACTGCGACCCCGGGCTACTCTACGAGATTATCCTAAAGTTGAATCTCCAAGTTTTCAGTCCCTCGGACTACGTATGCAAGAAGGGCGACATCGGTAAGGTTGGTACATTTCTCAGGTTCTCTCGAAACACTCCAATTCCAGGAAATGTACATAATCCACCACGGCCAACTCGAAGTAGTCAGCGAGGACGGGAGAAAGGTCTTCGTCACGCTCACCGAAGGCTCCGTCTTCGGCGAACTCTCGATCCTGAACATCCCTGGGAACAAGAACGGCAACCATCGCACGGCTTCCATCAGGTCCGTCGGCTATGCACATCTCTACGTGCTTACGAAAGATGATCTCTGGGACGTGATCCACGACTACCCGGACGCGAAGGAGGCGCTGATGGAGAAAGGGAGGCAGTTGCTGAGGAACACGAACCACCTGGACGAGTCGAAGGCATTTCCTGGCCCACGAATCGACGAGAGCTACCGGACGGTGGACGAAAAGCTGCATGGCTTGAATCTCGTCATGGATGCGCTGACGAACCAAATGGAAGAACTCGAAAAGATGTTTTATGTGAGTGCAGTTGAAACAATCGAGATTCATCGAAACTTTTTAGAGCGACTCTGTGGAGATGAAGCACCACGTGACCGACCTGGAACATAAGTTTATCAAGAACTTCCCACTCATCAAAGCCACGCGGTTTGGACACGCTTCCGTGATGTGAAGAAAACAAAGAAGAAACAATCAAATTTTATTGTCAGAATAATGAAAACACAAATTGCAGCCCAAACACCACCTATTCGCCTTCTGGGAAGCAGATGGCCCTTATATTCTCCCGGGCTTCTTTGAAGGCTTCTTCCACAGCTTCGTACTTCGCCTTTACAAGTGGTTCAAGAGCGTTCATTTTCAGATTGTGGGCTTCCTAGAATGAGAAAGAGTCAGAGGGATCGCAATTAGGAACTCCTTACCCTCATATGCTTCTTAAGGTGCACTTCTATCTGGAACTTGTGCGAACAACGTTTGACTGGGCACGGCATGCGATCCATGACGTGGCTGGCGCAGTGGCCCAAACGTCCCGCTTTGTGGGCGACGACGGAGCACTTGGTGCAACGTTCGTAGAGCCCACCGACAGCCGGCTCATCAGCATCGGGAAAGTAGGTCTTCATCCACCGGTTCACCTCGTTCCTGTGCTTGTCGACCTTTCTCTGATACTCTGCGAACTGCTGGTCGGTCAGCACGGTAAAATCCAACTCGTGCTGTTCCTAAAAATGGTTGCCATTAGTTCGGATCTCTTAGGCATCGAAAACTCACCTTCATATGGTGTTTTAAGCCGGCCAAGTTTTTCGCCCATCCACTGCATCCCTTGACGACGCAAGTGACGTGGGTGGAGTCCTCGTGTAAGCCGATGTGGTTGGCTAAGGCGTCACGGGTCTTCTTCACGCTTGCGTTACACTTGGTGCACTAAAAGAATCCAGTCAGAAACATCTTCAGCAAAACATCTTACATTGGTCACTTCGTTCTTTCTTGATCTCTTGACCGACGCTGAGGACGCGTTGAGGACATCCTTTTTCTTCTGGTCGACGTTGGTCCAGTCGAAGCTGCTGTCGAGGGATTCGGACAGGCCGGTTGCCTTGTCGAATTGGGAATCCTCGAGGGGTGACGCGGCGACGGAGTCGGCGGACGGGTTTCCGGCGAAGGGCAGTTGTACTGCTGGAGTCGCAGGGCCGGCTGGTTCCTCTGTAGGCTCCTAAAATACTTTTGTTCAATTCCTGAATGATGACATTGCCTGGCTTACCTGCTTGACGGTGGTTTCGCGAGGTCGCTTTGCGATGGTGCCTTCATTGCTGACCACACTGAAATCAAGCGATAGAGTTTGAACTTAACAAGAACAACTTACAGCTGGCGCTTCCGGATTTCGGGGGTATCTTCGGCAGCCGCGTAGATGTCATGGATGACGACATTCGCGATATGCTCCAGATACCGGTTGCAGTTCAGCTGAAAGATACAGTTCTTAAAAAGCAAACAGATCCTTATTTCGCTTACCTCCATTACCACCAGATGGTCCGTTGAGCTGACGTGCTGGAGCTTGTCCGCCTCGGTCGCCCCGACGTACGTGCAGTGGACGCACTTGTATACCAGGGGATGGTACTGCAAGTGGCCGCTGACGTGACCCTGGAGGTCACTCACGCTGACGTCCATCTGGCAGATGACGCAGGGCAGCGTCGAAACCTGGATCCGGGGCTTTTGGGGAGAATCACTGAAAGTAACGGAAATCAGATATGAAATCGAATGCATAAAATTACAAGTCCACCATGCTCCTAAAGGAGGCCCCGGAATCCTCGACGACCTTCGCTACAAGCTTCTGCATGTAGAGCCCTCCGGGGGAGCAATCCCCAAAGGTCCGCAGATGGTCCTTCTCCTGGGAGTGGAGATGGAACGCATCTGCGGAGAAGGTCTTGAAGTTGCAGTCGGCGCAGGCGAACCTTTGCCAACCGAAATGCCCGCAAACGTGGTCGATGAAGGTTGACCTACGTTCGGTTTTGTGGCATACAAAACAGCGCATCTGAAAATAACAAATTCTTTGAAACTGGGACAAGGAAACACGGAAATTTATCGAGCTCGGACAAGAAAACAAATAATGGGCGCGAATCAAAATAAACGAGAATGATATGGATGGAAATTACGGATTTCTCTGGCGAAATCAAAAGCGTGGAACACGTCCAATTCCGAAAAAAACTCACTCGAACCTAAAAATTGAGAGCGAGAGCCGCCGCCGCCGCATCAGTTCGCTGTTCCTCGATTGATTATTCGTTGCAGGACCAAATTTTGAATCGAAGGACGGCGACTTCGCTAGTTCGGCGCAACGGAAGGAAGATTCCAAAGCAAAGAGGCCCAAGATCTGTGCTGTCCCCACCTTAATGCCACTTCCCAATGAAATTACCCCCAACTCAGGTTTGTATTTGTACAATATTTAATAGAACTCTTTCCTCAAGAAGCGAATCTTCCCGGAAAACACACGACTTTCATATGCTCGGTCTCCTCCTGGAATCGCTGTTCCAGCGTTTTGAACATGGTCTTCTCCGGTTCGTCCAAGTTTTCGACATCCGTCTTGTGGACAACCTGAACGAGAAGAATTGGAGAAGGACGATTCGGATGGCTACGAAACCTTTAAATGCTTCTTCAAAAGAGAATCCGAAGAAAGTTTGTAGGGGCAGTTGGAGATCGGGCACGGCAGGCGGTAGCAGATATGTCCGCTGGCGTGAAGCCGAACTGCAAGCATAGTACCGCAGTTGTAGTTGCATATTTGGCATCTCAGGGTTCCGGGAATCGAGGCCACGGTGCGTTCCGGAAAGTAGGTTTGTATTGCCTCTATCGCTCGCAACTTCGACCTCTCGTGCATCTCGTGGTACGCTTTGTACTCTTCATCGTTTAGGACCGACAGCTCGAGATTGTGGTCGTCCTAAAAAAAGGGTAAGGCTCAGTTTGGAAGTGAGCAAAATACTTTTAGATGAGTTTGGTAAAGATAAGGAGTCTTCAACTTGGCCGAGCAGCCCGGAATGATACAGGTGAGAAGAACAGAGTCGTCGTGGATGCCCATGTGGCTACGCATGTTCATGAAGTCCCACTTGATTCCCTTGTTGCACACTGCGCACTGAAAACGGATTCCATAGAACTCTATCGAATCCAACCCACTAACCTTTCCACCGTAGTCGTCGCTGAGCCGATTGGTCATGCTAATGAATTGGAATTGAGCGAAAGGGTTCCCGTAAGACGTTGATTCCGAGCTTATGCTGTTTCGGGAACTGCTGGGGTCAACAAGCCGATTGGATGACATGTTGATGGATCCGGAACCCGCGTAGTTCTCCTCTGCGACTTCGTTTGGGATAGGGTCCCTCGACTCTGGGGTGTCGCTTTGAGATTCGCGATGGTCTTCATTGTCGTTGACGGCAAATCTACTCGTTTCTTGGCCATCTTCGGGAGGAACCACCTAGAAGTGAAGTCTTAGTTTTGAAGTAAGTGAATCCCGTACGTCGCTCAATTGAGGTGGACTGACGTTTCTTGGAACGGGCACAGGCGAATCCACGAATTGACGGAGTGGAGCATTTGGTGCAGAAGGTGTCAAGAAAAAGGACGAGCTGGAACTCTGATCCAAACCAGCGTTCGAGCTGGCACAAACACGTTTGGAGTGTGAAGACTCAGCAACTGATTCACTCATGCGTTTGGACCTAAAACAAATACACTCAATCCAAACCCGAAATCTCAATTTACCGTTGAGCAGGAAGACTTGTGATCAACCCGAAGAGGTGCATCTGCTCGGCCATCGACTTTCCGTGGGCCAGGTGCATATCCGAAATGATCATTTTGATTAGTTTCTCCGTGTACTCGTTCGTGACGACCTAAAAGAGATTGATTTCAGGTACATCATAAGCCATTGCCTACCGTCGCTTTCACGTAATGGTTCTCCCTGAGTCCATGTCGCTTCATCTCATCTTCGCCGAAGTTCCAGAAATCGCAATCCTGGCATTCGAAGGCGAGCTGTGAGTAGTTGAAGTGCTTATACATGTGGGACTGGATCTGGAAACGGACGACATCCTCGTGGCAGATTAAGCAGTTGACGTAAGAAAGAATAATTGGCCTGAAATCACGAATTTCATATCTTAATGAGTGCTGTTCCTACCTCTGCATCTCTTCTTTCAGCGTTCTAAAGCCAATCTGTTGAGCCATGGCGCAGTCCTTGAATATAGTGTTCACGAGTCGTTCCAGGTAGAAATCCTTTGGCGAAAATGAAAAGTTTCTGTAGTGGAGAGTTTCATCGCAGTGGGCGATATATTCTTCCGCCAGAGATCCAGCGAAATCGCACTCAAAGCACGAGTATCGTTTCCAGCTCAGGTGGTCGCAGATGTGGTCGTAGAAGCGGTTCCCATCGTATTCGCGATTGCACAGGAGGCAAATCATGCTGAAACACGAGAACAGTTAAGGAATGGGACATTCTCGCTCCCGAAAAAGGCAAAACCACAGTGATATCTTAGGAAAGGAAGGTCAGAGGGTGCGCTTATCGAAGAGCAAACGTTTGAACATGCGAGGAATATGGGTCTTTAGGAAGACGCCAGCTGGCAGCAAGAGAAAGCAGAGCTGCCTGGACTAACAAATGGCGTGACGCTTACGAAAACCAGATTTTTGCGGGAAGAGTTGGTTTCCCCGTGCGCGAGTGAAGTTGCTGTGTAAATAGAAAAAAGCGCCGGGAAAAGAGGTCGCAGAGCCACTTTGTTAAAACCTTGGATCATCAAAGATATCTTCCAAAACCTAAATTACTGCACTCAGCATATGATCGATGGCGCTTAGCGGAAGCAAATCTTGTTCAAAGATAAATCAGCTTCCGACAGGATCGGAGCTCGGCTTTGTTGCATTAAACGTGTTCTTCGCGGGGCGCTTCAGCGACATCAGCAACGCAGAAAAGTGTGAAGAATGCTTCCTGTTAGAATCTCGCGGCGGCCCGATAAGCTTTGCCACAGTTTCTCACACCAACAATCTTATAATCTTCTGATCTTGGTTTCTCATCAAACTTCATCACAGTCTATCAGATCAACAATTCGTAATTTGAGCAAGAACTTGAATTCCTAGCTAAAAACCCATCGATCTACAATTCGTCCTTTGGCTGCTTCGTGCTTGTGAAGATTCCTCGGAGCACGTCGTAGTCGAATTCGCGCCGCAGTTCAGTCCAGAACTGAAGTGCTTCGGGCATCAGTTCGTCTTCCATCTTCGCTTTCGGGACGTTCATGCTGAGATAGCGGAACGGGTGCTTCTCATCCACCGGGAGCCACTTGGACTTCTTCGTCGACGGGTTTCTGAAAGACCCCTATTAGAGCAAGTTCAAATGTTGTAATCGAACCCAGTCTTGGCAAAATTGGCGAAGGCGTTCACGATCATTTGCTGGTTCTTCAGCTCGTCCCCGACCATTTCGAACTTTCCGAAGACGGGCAGGCCGAACATCGGATAGAGCTCGTTGGCGTGAGTGGATCCGATGGCTGGATCGTCCTTCTGGTAGATTGCCTTGTTGAAGTACTCGTGCAAGTACAAGAACACGGGCCAGCCGTTCTCGCGTTTCAGGTCAGCGCCGATGAGGATGGGCACGTTGAACTGGGCATCAGAGCAAAGCTGAACGTGGAGAGATTACGGTATCTGGAATGGTAGTCATTCCCACCTCGGTGTATCGGTCCAAATAAAACTTGAAATCCGCATTCTCGGGAGTATCTCTGTCAACGTAATACTTAATGAGTCGGTCTTGAAGGTCTTTCGCTTGGGTTCCAACGACTTGAGTCGACGCCACCGAATCCTTGATGAACGTCACAAGGGCGTTTCGGTCGAAAGTACTGAAGTTGCTCCTCTCAAGGTAGATAATATTGATCGGCTTGGCGAAACCGAGAATCGCTGAAAAGAGACGATGTGGAACTAAAATGTAGAATTCTGAACATACTGAAGAAAGTGGATTCCTTGGCGGTCATTCCGATTACGGCTGGCTTCTTGGGCGCTTCGGCAATCAGCTTGTCATAGTCTTCGGGGAAGAAATCTCCGTCGATTCGGGGTCCGTATTTGACCAGATTGAGGTCGTAGCGAGTCTCCCCCTGCAACAATGCCTGCCTTAACGAAAAAAGCAGTTAAACCCACGGTTCTGTCAACGGCGTCCAAAATCTCATCGACCGACTTTTGCTTCATACACTCCACGAGTTTCTTGGACGAAGTCGGGCATTTCAGATCCTTGGCCAGGTCCTTCGTGACACCAACAACGCGCTCGCTCGAGGCCCATTCCGCGAACGCCGAGCCGCTCATCTCGATCGACTGGTAAACGTAATCTCGAGTCACGGGAGACACACTCAACTGCTGGGCACTCGAGCCTCCGGCGCTGAGACCCCAAACCGTAATCTTCTTCGGGTTTCCCCCAAAGTGGGCGATATTCTCGTGGACGTACTTCAGGGCGGCCGCCTGATCCCAGAGACCGAGATTGCCGGGCATGTCGTCGTCTCCGGTCGAGAGGAATCCTGAAACATATACGGTTTATATCCGATAAAGCTCCAATCGTACCGAAAGGTCCAAGACGGTACTGGATCGTGACCACAACAATTCCCTTGGATACGAAGTTCTCGGATATGTTTTGGTATCCGAAAGCGCGTGCTGTTCCCAAGCAGTATCCGCCTCCGTGGATCCAGAACATCACGGGGTATCCTTCGGGGTCGGTGCTCTGAAAACAGCAACTAGTTCAAGGCAGATTCTTAGCCACTCACCTCTTCGTCAGGCGTCATAATATTCAGATACAGGCAATCTTCGCTTATTGGACCCATGATGGCATCTCTGTGGTGCGGAACGCAGGTCGGCTTGAATTCCTTGGTTTCGAGGACATCGATCCAGCCTTCGGGCGCTTCGGGTTTCTGAAAATACCTTCAGTAACAACTCCTAACGCGTTTCAATCGTCAAACCTTGAATCTAAGATCGCCGACGGGAGGCGCGGCGAAAGGTACGCCAAGGAAGATGTTCGCCTTGGCTTTGGATTCCAGGGGAATGGAGAATCCCTGGACTTTGCCATCGTTGGTCTCGACGACCGGCGAAGTTTTGGCGCAGCTTGCGGGAATCAGCAGAAGGAAGAGAACCGCAGCCAGCATTCCTAAACACGAAGAATGAAGTCAGAAAGTGGAGAAACGGGGCTTAAAAGCAGTCGCGCGCCGACTGATAAGACTTGTGAGTGAAACACAAAGTTCACACAAGCGTCACGAGCAAACATCGCGACTTTGCTACGAACACCCAGAGTCCACAGAATCATTTTTTTCAAGCACCTCAAGACACGGGCCAAACAGTTTTGGATCATGCGGCGTTGGCGCCTAGGAGAGACAAATAAGACATGATTAGAGAACCGCTTTTCGACTTCGACTCGATCAATTTTGTTTTCAGCCGGCGTCGAAATCGATTTTGCGTTGAGATCGTCGGCGCGTTGAGGTCAAACAACCAAAAAACTGAGCACAAGGGGGCGAGTTCTCTGCTCCCATGAGTGCAAAAGTGCCAGAAATTGAGAGAGGAAGTGCGACAAAGTCACCAACGAAAAGGGTTTTGTGGAGTGGGATCATCGAATGACGAAAATGAGTGCAAAGAACAAATGACAGATCGGGCAAAAGTTCGTAAACAAGAGTGAACGTTTGCAAGAAAATACGGCATAAATCGGAAAACGTTTTTGCGTAACATTCAGGTTTCAAAGATATGAACAGCTTACCTTGAACAAAGCTCTGACCATGTTTGGGGTTTCGCCTGCGCCAGCCGAAGATTCGATTCGCAGCCTGAAACAAAAAAAAGTAGTTTGTAAAATACTTTTGTTAAGAAAGGAGCGCGAACGTTCGGCATTCGCGGGAAACCCGTTGCGCATTCGAGCGGATCACGCGCAACCTGTTCACCCGAATTTCCCAAATGCAACAACCGACTTCGCGTCCATTTTAGTTCTCGACTGACCGCCATGCGCCTCGTCATCCTGTTGTTGTTTCTATTTGCTGCGGCCAACGCCGATCTCCCCGGAATGGTCTACCCTAACTTCACAAACTGGAAACCGCGAATTCCAATCTACCCGCACGAATGGATCAACAGAGAGATAGTCAAACTTGGCGCCTCTCTGCTCAAGTCGAAATACAGTGGGCGCACGGCCGTAATCTCTCCGCTGGCTTCCTACGTCAGTGCCATAAACTTCTTGAGTCCGCACATCACAAACTCGACTTTCAGTGAGTAGAAACTAAGCATTTCGCAAAGAACCCCGTTTAGGAAAGAACTTCACAGATTTTTACACTTCTATCAAGCAGAATGTGTCCGAAACCAAATTCTTCGAGCTTATCGGAAACGCGCAACTCGAGAACTGCTCGGAGAGGTGTGCCGATCCAACCGTTCTTGTTCGGATGCCAAAAACATTAACGGAAACGCCGTTCGAACCCAATCGAACACACAGAGGGGTCTTTCATGGAAACGATGGAGATCGTTGGGTAATTTCTAACGCTGCTTGAAAAATACGAAATTAAAAATTTAGATGACAATGATGTTAGGGTCTTCGACTAGATTCTCGGGCGACTACACGGAGTACGAAACATTTCGTTTCGGAACTTTCTGGGTAAGAACTCAAATCCGCGGCAAAGATGCACCATTACCCGGATTCAAGCACAAGTTCACCCGCTTTGTTACCATTGTGCCAAAGGTAAAAACGTTTCGGAATAATTCAACAATCACATTTTAGGGAAATATGACAATAAACAATCTTTTGGAACGTTTTGCCAATGGCTCCTACACGTTCCCTTCGTTCATCGGTCCTCGCCTTAACGTTGATTATACAATTCCGCGGTTCAGAGTCAACAGCCGTTTTGAATTCTCTCCCAGCGAGCTGCCTTCCACAACCTTTAACATTCTCCAACTTCCTTCATCGTTTTTGATTCAAAACAACACACGGCTGCTCCAGAAAGTAAGCACTCTTCAGAATTACCCTCAAAATAATTTTTTAGTCCGATTTTGAATTGAAAGAAGCTGGGGTACTCCTACCCTATCACTCGTTCCACTCAACCTTTGACCAAATTTATTACATCAACGAACGGTTCACGATGCCGACTGACCACCCGTTTATCTTCGGCGTTTGGCAAGATCGAACACCTCTGCTTCTGGGACAATTCTATTAGAAAACCACAAAATACGAATACTATAAGTTGAATTCATACGTTTATTACTGCAATATCACATCTCTAAAAATCACCTTTGTCTTTTTTAAGCTTGAAAACATAAACCGTATATCAATTGAACACTGTCATTAACCAAAACGGCATTTTAAGAAGCCTTTCAAACAATAGGAGAAAGCGGGATGAAAAAGAATGAGCAACATCGGCACACTCATCGGCTTTTAGCGCATATGTTATGACTGCAAATTCCGACCATCTTTTCGATGGTTTTCATTTTGTAAGAAAGGCCGCGGAGTGTTGTTCCTTTTCATTTTTCTGATTACATTGCCAGAGGTTTTCTCTCATTTGAATTGCTCTGAAATTAGCGTGGTTTTAGATTAAAAAACGTGTGTCATTCGTCTATTCAGTTTTAGATGTGGTGCTCAAAATTGGTGTTGGTCCCCATTATCCTACAGATCATCGGCAAAGTGTCAGGTCTCTTTGGTGGATTCTACGTAAATCCCAAGCACAACCACTTTGAATTCGTAGTTTTGGTTTCTCAGGATAATGTACATCCGTGTACTGGCTCGCTCATCCACAAAGACTGGGTTATTTTAGCCCGACATTGCTTAGACACTGAAGACCCCCTCGCTGACAATGTGCAGGTTACATATGGCACTGTTGAGAATCCTCCGACCGGCGAGACAATTATTCGCGAAGTTATTAAGGTTGAGTCTTATTATGAGCTTACGGGTGCTGAAGACAAGGTTACCGAAACCGAAACTATTTTCGATCAGGATTTGATGCTTTTGAAAGTTAGTTAGCTTTAAACGCTTTAAACTTATTTATTGCTTTCTAGCTGAACGAGAGCATTGATGGGACTGTGGTAAAAGTATCGGCATCCACCTTCACCAAAGGGAGTAAGTTGTGGACGGCTGGATTTGGCCCCAACAGCGCATGTAAGCTGTACCAGCTATATTTGCTGAACATCTTTTGTTTCTTGCAGCGACGGCAGCCAAAGAAGGAAACTTGAGATACAGTCCGTTCCTCCTTTCGTCCAACGATGAGTGCAAGTTAGATAAAGATATTAGACTTCCGAAGATAAGAATTGTTTTAGGAACAGTCGTTTCCGACCTAGCAAGTTCAACGGATGCTTCCTCTCAAATACGAATGGCGACAAGAAAGAAGTCATCTACACGGGAGTAAGTTATTAGTTCACTCAAAAAAGCCAAGTTTTGTTTAGGGAGACAGTGGAGGACCAGTGGTGGCATTCGTCGCCGGATCAAAGACGCAGACGGACAACTCGGCTCGTTTGGTGGGGGTGAACTCCCGCTCCGACACGAAGGACGGAAGGAGCGTTGGCCCATGTAAGCTTTGAACATTTTGATTAAAAGTCAAATTGTATTTATGCAGCTTTTTTCTTGTGGATCACGGAGGACGTGTGCGCCTGGCTCAAGTCGAGAACGAACGGAGACGTCAAGTGCACCGCCTCCGGAGAAGCCTAGAAAACGTTCTTCTATAATCTGCTTCAATACTTCCTGTTTAGCGCATAAACATTAAGTTTGATACAGTTGAATTTGAAGTTACATTGATAACTTCTACAAACCCCTTGACCCTAATTTGAAAATGACCTTCAAAATCCCTGGAAACGCGCACGGGCAGCATTGCTTCCAGCAACGCATTTTCCACCAACTTCACGTATCTGTGCTACACATCAAACACCAAATTTTTAGGAATAATGGAAGCCCACATTAAAGAACACGAAAAACCGAAACAGCGCAAGAGAGTAACTTTATCGGATGCAGCAAGCGGAACGAAATACAAGGTCCTCAAACTACTCGGAAGTGGCACCTACGCGAAATGTTATCTAGGCGTTGATTCCAAAACGAAGGAAGAAGTCGCGTTGAAGGTCGCGGTGAAAGAGAAGCCGAAAGCTGCAGAATACGTAAGTGAAAAAGGATATTCTAAACATTCCACTTTCTGAATTCAGCTGAGAATGGAAGCAAACCTACTCAAGGGTATCCACCATCCGAATATCGTGAAGTTAAGCAGGTTTTTCCAAAAAGATGACAGGCACGTGATGGTGATGGAATTATGCCTCGGAGGTACTTTGAAGGATTTGCTGAAAACAAGAGGGGAATTAATGGAGATTGAAACTCGGTACTTCGCTTCCAGGGTAACGAACCATTCACAAAACTTTGCTTCATCCACGTAATTTAGTTGATCAGCGCCTTGAAATATCTCCACAACCAAAATCTCGTCCACTGCGATGTGAAGCCCCAGAATATCTTGCTTACAACGAACCTGGAAGTAAAGCTTGCAGATTTCGGCCTTGCCGAGAGATTGCTGCCTTCGGGAATCCAGAATCCCAAGGGAACGCCTAGGTACATGGCTCCGGAGCTTCTTGAGAAGAAATCCTGGAAGGCGTATGGAGTCGATGTTTGGGCGCTGGGCTGTGTTCTTCACCAGTGCTTCGTGGGAAGACTGCCATTCCATTTCCTGCAAATTGACGTTAAGAAGGGAATTCTGGAAACGCCAGAAGGCGAATTTAAAATTTCCGAATTTCACTGGAAATTACCGAGTTTGAGTGGTGTTGTTAGCCGACCTGCCGAGGAAGTTCTTGTGGCGATGTTGACCGCGGATGGGGTGCGAAGACCGAGTTTGTCGACGATCGAGGAGATGGATTTCTTCCAGCAGCCAGTTCCCAGAACTTTTCGAAAGCAGTGCTATCAATCCAAGTTTGCAGAGAAAATCCTTGCAACTTTCTGGTTTGAGAGAGCTCAAAGAGCGACCTGCAATATTTCTTGAATATGTGGGCTCGTTTGTCGAGGTCCAAGCTTCGCAAAGCCATTTATCACACGCAATTCATAAAACGAATAAAGTTTACAAATGCGTTTTAAGTCGATGTCGGCTCAAAAACTTCACAAAACGACCCAATCTGTTGTCGCTTTCGGGTGCGTCCAACTGCTTCACAAAACGAACCATGAAACGGGGTCTGGAGAATGGCCATTCGAGCCGGTTTGGAAGTCTTCCGGCGGGTACGTTCCTCTCCAGCTCAAACATCGTCCAGAACAAACCAGAGCGGCGAAAAGCACGAGTTTCCCGCCGGACATTGTGGGGAACTAGGACAAAGGCATGGTAGAAACTAAAAACGAGAGAGTTTGAGCGACAGTCGACTGATTCCTTACCTGAACAGTAACGACGCGATCCAGTAAGCGATAACGACGTCCACTGAATAATGCGCTCGGGATATGGTCAAACAGATCATGCCGGCGGCGCAAAAAAAAATCAAAAGCCATCTAAAACAAAAGAATCAGTGACAATCAAATAACGAAACAAATACCTTAGAGGCCATAAGAAGAACGGTGTATAATGGTTCAGGTAGAAAGTGCTCTGGGCAACTACCACTGTGTGGCCTGAGAAGAGAAGGTCTCCGCAATAAACCTTTTCTCCGGCTAGAAAAAGTCCCTAAATATAAAAAAATAAGGACTACAAAATTCACACAGATCGTACCTTGAACATAATGTCAAAGACACGACGCCAAAGATCCTGCAGGCCGTTTTGGAAAGGTGCGACACATTGGCTGAAAAGACCTTTTGCTATGTATGTCCAAATCTTTAAAGAACATACTCGTAACTATTCTGGAAGCTGCTCGGGTAATAAGTCAGACAGATGCAGATCGCCCTCATCGTAAATTGCACCGACAAGGTGTATAAGAATCGCTTGATGACAATTGTGCGGTGCTTGTGGAAGATCAAGAGGAAGAAGAGGGCGAATACAGCGGCGAACACGCAGACTACGTCGCCAACGCTGCTCGCCCATTTCTGCTCGTTCGGGACTATAAGAAACGACAAGTCCGAAAGTGGATTTCTGAAATGGCCCGAATATTGGAATTACACGGAATGAATTCTCACCTGCTGACCACGTCATGACTGAATACTAATGCCAAGGCGTTCAGAGTCCAGGTGAAGATCAGAACGATCGTAGTAATCGCGATACGGGCCCATTCCGTCGGATATTTAATTTCCTTTACTTCGTTTCCGGGCGGCGCCTTCGAGATGGCTTCATTGGGAGTCGTCGAGTGCGAAAATCGTTGGCGCACTTTTCCTGAAAGATAAAGAAAGTTTCCGAACACTCGAAAATGCATTACTGACCGTTTTTGTTTTTTGGCGGCGACAGAGTCCCGGCCGTGCTCGTCTCGCTGTTAAGCTGAAAGGGAACAAAGAGTTACAAGGGCCATAAACGAGGGGAGCAAAACACGCGTGAATCAGCGGCGCGCATCCTACCTCTCGGACTTCAGATTCCACCATCGCCGGCGGTCAACCAACCGCTCAACGGCACGACTTAAAAGACGAAATGAGGACCACTAGGAAAATTCAGACGAGGCACCGCTTCAGTCTGAACGCCGTCTCAAATGTCTGCGTCTTGAGACGGCCGCTTCATTTGCTGTTTGGTGCGTCGGAAATGCGTGGCTGAGTGGTCTAGTGGTATGATTCTCGCTTCGGGTGCGAGAGGTCCCGGTTTCGATCACCGGCTCAGCCCAACATTTTGACTTCTTGCCGTTTCAGGGAACTGCAGAAATGTCCGAATTCTCTGTTGTGAGTCAGTATGATTATTGTGCGCACTGTGTTCGACAGACAAAGAACCGCTATGGACATATCTCGAAATTCTGTTTTTTGCAGGTTCTGCACGAAGAAAAGAATCGCAAGCGGATTGAAGATTAAAAGATCGTCCGATCAGAAGACGGTCACACACCAGCGGATATTTAGGACGCCAAAGAAGGTAAGCGACGAGTTTTCTCTGTTCTGCTAACAACCCGCGGTTTTGTTTCCACGCGGCTCTTTCTATGTCCTTATTGCTTCACAAAGTGATCACAAAACGAAGCGGTTCTTTAAACCGCTTCATGCTTGCGCTGTTTGTGTGTAGTAACCCAGTGGTGTGTCCCTTTTTGCGCGTAGTCTGTGTCCACTTTGTGCCGCACTTCAACTACGTCACTCTCGACCCGGTTAAAACTACAACAAAGTCGTCTTCCGATTTAGGTTATAGTTTGAAAACCCAGTCGGAGCGGCGGTTCTCCATTCACAGAGATCCACGCAGCCTTTGTTTCCAAAGGACACAAAAACGCGCCCGTCGGAACCGAAGACATCTTGAGTCGAGGTGCACTTTGCGCCTCGTGTTTTGTAGAAATGTTTTTTTGTGGGGCGGCGAGTTGAAGGTCGGGAAGTCGATCAGGCGTTAACGTAGTAGGTCTGTTTACCAGGCGAGAGTTGTAAATTGCGGAGTCGGACTTCCTGACCCTGTTTTCTCGTCGTTTCTGCAAAAACGATCTTGCATGTTTCTCTTTCGGTGCATTTCAGATCATCATGAAGGCTGATGTCAAAACGAACTCGACTTACTTAGCGCGATCCGCTTGACCGGGAACTCCCCCACACCCACTTTTGGAACTACAAGTTCAAAGATTCCGCGCCGTCTGCGCACAGTTCCCCGCTACTTTGATCTCAATGAAACTAGAACGTTCTCTGGCTGCTCATTCGCAGATTGCATGTTTTAGCGCCTAATGCACTTTTTGACCTCGACTCGTATTTTTAAACGTTTCGCCTCGGAGACCGCTCGCTCCGCTTTCCCGCGTACCTCGCCTAAATTACCTAACTCGATGTTAAATGCGGCTGGAACTGGTTCCTTGTGTCCCCAACTCAACTTTTTGCCTCTTCTTAGAAACTGATAGTGACACCCGCGATCCCGCGAACAGGTTCGTCATAAAAAACGGTTCAAACGCGGAATCGAACTTTGTAGTTTCTAGCTTCCACTCAAATCACGCCATATCCCGGCTGCTCCTCCACTCCCCTGAATCACCCGTTCGGGCGCTGCCGTCCATCCTCTAATTGCCGCTAATTTCGCTTCTTTCGTGCACCCACACCTCCGCCTCCCTAATCTCCGCGAGTCGGAGTCTCCTGTAATCTCCAGCTTCATCTGTTCCACAACGTCGCCAAGTTCGTCGCGCCCGCGAAACTTTCGCTTTCGGACTTCGCGCGGCTTTTTCTTCGCCTTTTCTACCCGCGACTCAACTTATCCAGTTTGCGCGCGACCACCAGATCACAGTTCACGTGATCGGTTCCGGTCTCCGGCAGGCGGTGCGTTGATCTCGCAAATCCGATTCGCGTCGACGAAGCTGATATTTAAATTCCCGTTTAGGTCTCTTACGTCACTCGAGTCCAGCATGAAGCTCTTGGCTTACTCCGTCGCTCTGGTGGTCTTCTGCGTCGTCTTCACCCAAGCCAAGGAATGCGAAGAACTGAGATCCTGCGCCGAGTGCACGAAGGCAGTCACTCCCGATGGAGCCAAGTGCGAGTGAGTTTGCTTTTTGACCTTAACCTTAGTTTGGGCCAACTTGGGCTGATTCGGGGAGTATTTGAATTAGTTCATTTGCGGGTTTCTGGCGTTTCTGAGATTCAATAATTTCTAGTTCAGCTAAATTGGCATGCGCTTGTCCACCAAGTGTTGTGTTGATCCGATTCGATGAAATCGCGAGAATTTCTGGAGATTTCGAGAAAATCAGTTTTTGTTGAATTGACCTGACAAGTGGAGTCTTCGGGGAAGGTTTTTCTTGTGACGTCAGAACCAATTTGTGGGTCAATTCAACTATAGGATTATTTGACCACAAGCAGAAGCTGCGCTAAGAACTGAACTTAGGCTAAATATAACTTTTCAAGGACTTCACATGCGTTTAGGTCCTTTCTGGTCGTTGATGTCCCACAACCGTCGCGCACTTTCACGGTTGTTGCCGTGATTGATCTGTCTCGCCCCCTGGAAACGCGCGCATGGCCGCAAAACAACAACAAGGTTCCTTTCCAAACACGAAGAACATATCTCGCTCCAGACGCTTCCGCAGTCCAACGTGACTCCAATTAGGCTTTATTTGTATCGCTCGGAGCATTTAGCGCTCGTCCGGTTCCCCAAAAGAAGTTCAAACGGTTGCCGCACCTGCTTCGCGCTAAGATTGCACTTGATTGCATATAGCTAAGGAGGAACCAGTTCTCCATCTCCCAGATTTGTCGCCGCGCGTGCTGCCAACGTGATTTGCATTTCCCACATCGTTTCCCAAACGAGCGCCTTTCCCAAAGCCCCCAGGGCTCTCAAAAGTGCAGATCACGCAACTGCCCACATCTCCTAATCTCGCTCATTTTGTTTCAGCTGGTGCACAGAATCAAACTCATGCACAAAACGCTTTTCGCGGAAGTGTCCCAAGAAGTTCCGGGTCGGTGGAATCGCGTACAACTGTCCGATGCCGTTGCCCATCGGTGTGAAATACAACGAAACGTTCGTCAAGAACATCGTTTACCCGTTCATCGCGCTGGCGCCTGAAACCGACAGAACCAGATTAGAACGGAACCTAAAGTGCTCGGTGGAGGGAGTGCAGCTCGTGGGCAATTACCACGTTCCCTGCAACAAACGCGGAAACAATGATGTAAGAAGAGTTTGCAAAGATCCTGGATATCCTAATGGTTCTGATTTCAGTCCACCTGCTACGGGTTTACTGCGCTGATTCCCGCGCAGAAGGCGATTGTGATCTCTTTCAGAGGAAGTGTCGGCATTCCTCAGGTAAGTAGGCGATCTCGGGTTACTGTATTCTGATTCCTTTTTCAGCTTCTGAATCAAGCATACGAGTTCCTGTATCCCCCGACTTCTCCATTCGCTGCCACCGGAGGCCAAGTGTACACCTACTACCACAGGTCCTTCCTGGGTGTTTGGGGCGCTGGAATGGCCAACGACGTTAGGAGGCTCGCAAAGCTGCATCCCGATTACGAGGTCTGGGTGAGTCCGTTTCTTTCAAGTTCTAAGATCCAGCTGGGGCGATCAGATGATGTGGCTTGTGATGTGGAGATGCGTGAACAGTCGTCAATTAGAGTTGCACTTTGGATCGAAAACATTTGCACCGTTCCATGATGCGATCAGTCGGGTCGAAATGCTCATTTTGTAGCCGCCAGACTCCAAAAAACGATCAAAATGTTGTTTACGAGGGTCAATTAAGGAATCTTAGATAACTCACGGCCGACCTTGCCACCCAAAGGAAAATTCTGTGCACCTGTTAGCGTACTTTGACGTCTCCGAACGGACTCAAGTCCAAAGTTCTAAAAACAGCTGAAATAATCAGGGTTCCCCCATTTCAGTCCTTCGGCCTCTCCCTCGGAGGCGCCCTCGCCTCCCTCGCGTCGTCCCAAGTGGTCGCCGACGGCGTCGTCCCCAGCTCAAGGATCAAGCTGATAACCTTCGGCCAACCTCGAGTGGGCAACGTGGTGTACGCGGAAGCCCACGACAGGCTCGTCCCCTACTCCTTCAGGGTAATTTCCGCTCGCGACGTGATTCCAGCTGTTGGCAAAGGCCGAGCAATGCACCATCGCTACGAGGTTTGTCCCGGCTCTCAAAGTGCAATTTTGACAGATACGTTTAGGTCTGGTACCCCAAGGGCATGAAGGAGGGCAGCGAGTTCCGAATCTCAGAGCAGGCGGAGAGCCGCGCGGGATTCCTCTCGGCGACGTCGCACAACGCTTACGACCATTTGATGTACTACGGCCACGATCTCATGACATACTACCGCGAGTATGAATGTCCAGCAACGGCTTTTTGAGGAGAATAAAGACATAAAAAGCTCGTCCTCGTTCCCACACGCGCACCGTAAATCGCATTACCGGGCCAGCCGCCGCCCGCGAACGGAGGGCCACGGATTTCGGCCTCCGCCCCTCGCGTCCTCGGCTCCTCGCCTGGGGCAATAAACGTCTTCGTCGAACAAATGCCCGCGGCCCATCCGGTTTATCGATTTTCGGCACATCTTAATCCATTATGCGAGGAGGAGACGAGATGTGATGTTTTGGTGTTTGCGGCCGCGGCCGGATTCTTCTTTTCGCGGAAACGTTCCCGCGATTTCGGGCGCTTCCCCTTTTTCGGTTTGGCCTCATTCGCGGCCCGTTTCAGGTCTTAAATGAGCATGAACAACAACACGTTCTACTACACGGGCCGCCTCCGCTCGCGTTCTAAGCAGCCGGTGTACACCTCGGACAAGAGGGCCAAGTTCACTCAGCGCGAGAACAAAAAGTGGATTCGGTTCGGAACCGTCGTCGGGTACATCTTCTTCGTTTCGCTTCCCGCGGTCGCGCTCAGTATCTACTATGTGCATATTTGGGACCCTGGATACATTGAGAAGGTGAGTTTTGGATTTCACTCGTTTTCCTATGTTTCTGAGACGTTTTTGGAAGATGGATTCGGCCATGAACAAATATTTATACGCACTTTTATGGTCAAAGTGGGAAAAAGAAAAGTTAGTAGAGTCTAGTATGCATGGAAATGGAAAAACACGATTGCGTGCGGATGATTGAAGAGGAGTTTCTTGGGCAAGGGGCGTCGGAACCCAGATAAATCTTTGTTTTTGGATGTTCAGAACTTTCAAAAAGGATCAATTCAGTCTTGTGAACTCGTTTGGCAAGAGTTCCCAACTCTCTAATCCTGACCTCGTTTCAGTTTCCAGCGAGTGATCCCAACGCCGTGAATCTCACCAAAGCACAAATCTACGACTCGAATCTCGCCTCTTCTAAATCCAGAATCCGGAGGGACAACGACACACTCCCTCCGCCGCATCCAGAACTATCATCTCCGAGGGCTCACATGCTCCCCACAAGCGCCGAGTCCACATGCAACTGTCAATGTCCCCCAAAGTCTCCGGATCTAAACTCTCTCCTGCACGGGAAGAGAACATCGGCCGAAGAAGGTAATCCCCAGTTCCCCGGAGTCCTTCCTAATCCAGCTGTGTTCAGATGTGCTGTCGACAGAGAAGCGATGACGAGGCGACGACGTTTGCTTGCACCCGGTGTTTCAGTGTGTATTATATTTGTGTGGATAAATTCCTTCGTCGATTTCGGTTTAGAACACGCGTCGTTAGAAGTGGTGACGAGGGGACGACGGTGATAAGCCGCTTCGATAAGGGCGTCGACGGCGCTCCTCGTGGAGAACAGAAATTCGTCTTTAGTTCTTCGTTTCGCCGTTTATGTCTTTAGGAACTTCGATTAATAAAACGTTTCCTGAGTCGCGGGTGTTTCAGAGATGGCGGTGAACTTTGAGGCTAAATCCATCGTTCTGATTACTGGAGCTACGGGACCTCTTGGAAGGGCTTTCGCGCACAAATTTGCCGAGGCGCTCGCCCAGGAGTCGTTTTTGGTGCTTTCGTCCCGATCGAGGACGCGTTTGGGAGAACTCAAGGTAAGAGAGAGAATTGAAAGTAGTTCCGACGCTGGGAAAATCAAAGGTTTATTGGCCAGCTCGCACTTGTAAATTGCTTGAACTCAAAATGTGAGTGTTGGCAACTTCCGCGTTCGGCGTTTACGCGATTGCGACCAAGCGCTCGACCAAACGGACGCTGAATTTTCATTTTACAAAACTATCCGGCTTCGCGTATTTTTGTGACATCATCCAATCCCCTCTATAATAAAATCGTATGTTGGTGTGTGTGTGTGTGTGGATGTCCG
>KN166402.1:35511-72984 GCA_000757745.1 Steinernema scapterisci
TAATTGATAACCACCCTTCTTCCGCTCCCTGTCAGGTGCACCTCTGCAGATTGTGACCCTTGAGTCATCAAATTTGATTACCGATTCTAATGATAAGAATACTGTTTAGGAGGAACTTGAGCGCGCTGGCACCAAATGCCAAATCGGCCTCGTCGAGTGGGACCTGAAGAACCCCTCGACGAAGCAGTTCAGAAATGACCTCGAAGAGGTGACGAACTCGGTGATCAGCTACGCCGGAATGCCCATCCGCCTGAAGTCGTCGAAGTACGCGAACGCCGTCGTCGTCCACAACGCCGCCACGATCGGAAACATGCAGCACGATATGCTGGAGGTCGGACGCCACGAGAAGGATCTGATGGTGCGTGGAGGTTACTGAAGATCGTATCCAGCCGTTCTTTCCAGGAATCGTTTGCCATAAATGTGGTCGCCCCGAATGCAATCAACGCTGCGTTCTTCGACGTCTTCCACAACTCCACGAAGAAGGTCGTCGTGAACATGACCGCTCCCAGCGCGGATAACCCGTACCCCTCCTTCGGCTACACAGGTACTCGATCCATTTACCAAATTCTATTCTCCAAGTTCTCCTTCAGCCATGGCCAAGAGCTCGCGCAAGATGGGCTTCGACATCCTCTCCAAGGAACATCCGAACATCAAGGTTCTCCACTTCAACCCGGTCGCCGTGGACACCCCAGCTCTCCGCCACATCCGGGACAAGTCCCACGATAAGGAGGTCCGAGCCACGTTCAAGTCGATCTACGACGAGCAGAAGACCTACGCGGCCGACCACGTCGCCGACGCGCTCGTCGGAATCCTCGGCCAGGTCGAGTTCCAGAGCGGCGAAGTGATCGGCGCCAACGAGGTCCAAGTCGCTTAAAAAGTGTTCAAATCTGTATTTATTCAATTGAGGTTTTCGTGAGTAAATTGATTGAGTTTGTCTTCTTCGCCTTCTCTAGATCAGTGGCGTGATTCCGTTGTTCGTCAGCTCTTCTACTTTACCCGGAAGTTCGTCGTCTTCGTGGTGGTGCACGAGACTCAGTTTTCGGTCCTTCTGGTGGTCCAGAGGTTTCACAATCTCTTCTTCCTCGTCCTCGTCGGTCAGTTTTAGGCCCTTGGCGAAGTAGCAGACCCAGATGTCCGAAACGAGGGAGATTATTCGGAGACCTCCGTAGACCACATGAAGCCTAAAAGCAATCGTAGAATCGATGTGAACATCTTAAGCACCCACCATATTCTGAGGCTGTCGGTGTCATAAATAGCGCACGATCCGTTCTTTCCGCACGCTCGGTTCCAGTAGATGCAGAATTTGTCGATGATAGCACCCCAGAGAATTGGAGATGGGAGTGTGGCCAGAAGACTGACCAGAAAGCCGTTGAATCCCAAAGAAACGCTGCGATGCATGGCGGGAACAGATCTGAAACGTTGCATTTAGAACGCACCTGGCACCAAAGAAACTCACCTAAGCATGATTAGCACTCCAGGGACGACTCCCATTCCTCCGAACACCCCGGAAATCGCCATATTCACAAAATACCAAACGAACTGAGAGTTGCAGTGGTCGTCGTTGCAGAAATCACGCGAAACTTCGGTGAATCCGTTGGCGCACTGGCAACCCGCGAAGACCATCTTAAAGTTCGTGGTTTATAAGATTCCATAGATCTCCAGATTACCCCAACATTGGCTACTTGGGAGTGGTTTCCACATCCGGCGTGGCACGGAGAGTAGAAAACGTCGCCGCCCTTGTTGCACACCGGGAAGAGATTGACTTCTTCGCAGGTGCACATTTGATTGCAGGGGGTCGTGAAGGTGAAGTTCGTGGTTCTGGAAAGATCAGAAATGAGAATTGATGGAAACAAGGAGAGCATACCTTCCGTAGTCTCCGATATGAGCTAAGGAGGATTTGCACCCAACGGTCGCGTTCATGAACGAGAGAAGCGCGGCGGCTGTGGAGCAAACGGCGACCCACGCGGCGGCCTTCCTTCCTTGCAGCTTGGCGAACTTCATGACGACGCTTCCAATGATGACTCCGCAGGCGAATCCGACCGTTCCCGTAAAAGCTAAGAACAATTTTTAAATCGGTTCAAAAGCTTTTCAGTTACCCATGTAGATGTTGATCGTAGATTGGGGAACTCCGAACTGGATCTCCAGGTACTTTGGCAGGAAAACGAAGAATCCTTTAAAGGCCAAAACGTCAATGATTCTTCCCACCAAAGCGCCGATGTAAACGGGCTGCTTGAACACTTGAGCCATCGTCAACGCGAAATCTAAACAAATTTTTCGATTGGTATGAGTTAATCATTTACTATCTCACCTTTCGCCTTGCCAAAGAAACTTTCCGGCATCAGCGCCTTTCCGTCCTCCGTCTTCTGGAGGTGCCTGTCCACCAGAGCCAGTTTCCTTGGCTTCTTCTTCAGCGGCTGCATCTCCACATGAACGCCTTCTCCGATCGCTTTCGGGTTGTCGTCTTCTTCAGATTCCTCCTCTTCGAGTTCTTTCGGCGCTGGGAAGAAGAAGAGGCCTAGCGAGGGTCCGGCCAGCAGCGTTCCAATCACCATGAATCCTGCCCACCAGCAGCCGATCCACATTGGATCACGGTTGGTCAGTCCGGCGGGAGCTGAAACCAAAAATTCTCAATCCGAAGTTCAAAACCGAAGAATCCTACGATCGAAGGTGTAGTAGTAGCGGTTGAAGAAACTGCCCATGAGAAGTCCGAGGATCGGGCCGCAAATGCGGATGAAGAACATTCCGGCTAAATGGATCATTGTGAATCAGGAAAAGAAAGATGTTCTCACCGAAATAAACGGGCAAATTGCGTTTCTTGACGTTGTCGTCGACGAGCGGAAGGCCGAGGGAGAAGGGCATCGTTCTGCCGATGCCTAGGATCAGAAGACCTCCGAAGATCATCAACGTTGGACCGATGTTCGTTTGATGTCGCGCGCATTTCTCTTCGTGGATCTGAAACTCCCAAGTTCAATTCCAGCATCCAAGCACTCTTGACATACAACTCTCCTCAGGTTGTTCACAATCGCGTCGCACATTCCGAACGAACTTCCGGCTTGCTCCCTCAGAGATCCTTTGAAGTCCGCGAGAGAGGTGGTTTTGTTGTGAGTGAGCTGAAATCCGATTTTAGGAAAAAAGGAAGATTCGAGAACTCACGAAGTAGTTGTAGCAGCGATCGGCGATGCCGTTAGCGAGGCAGAATTCTTCGACGTCGGTTGGGAGTTGGAGGAAGCCGAGAGGGTACTTCTCCACGGGAAGCGTGGAAACGTCGGGAGGAAGCGTCGTGTTGGCCCCGGACATCGCGATTCCAACGATGTCCGTGTTGGTGTTAATGTCCTCGACGGGGAACATGAAGTTGGACATGCTGATGAGGATGTTGGCCAACGCAATGAGGAGGCAGCCGCCGCCGATCCATCGCGCACGGTTTCCCTGAAACGAGGAAAACGGATCAAAATCAGAAGAAGGCGGCCGAAAAGCGCAAATTGGAATATTCCCTAGCAGCTCGAAAATCGAATTTCGAAAATCCGAAGTAGTAAATGTCACACCTTGCTGCCGGTGTAGGCCACGAAGACGACTGAGGGAATGTATCCGAAATCGTTCGCGGAGACCATCGTTCCGGACACTTTGCTAGGGATCTGGAACTGTTTCTCGATGTAAACGATGGCGCTGAAACGGAACATTCGAGACTTGCGATTTCGGGATTTGAGAACTCACCTGGTCATGTAGAACCCGCCGATCGACTCGAGGAAGTATACGCAGAGGAACACGACGAAGAAACATGCTACGAGGTTTTGGTCCTTCATCGTTTCGCCGGTTTCATTAACTGAAACAGTTTGAATTCATGGAAATATTGACTTTTGTGATCACACGAGCGTTATCGCTCAGGTCGGCGAGGGTCTTCGCGGTTCCCCTGCTTCCCTAAAAGCTGACCGTCATCTGGCGGCGGACGAAAGATGGCTAGGAAGGAAGGGAATGACTCCACGGAAGCCAAAACAACCAGCGCTTCTGGGCAAATACGCAGTAGGTAAACCGTTTTTGTCGATTTGAGAAGTTCGACAAGTGAGTGGGCGAAGAAATGCAAGAGCAGAGAAGCCTATCGCATACTCCAGCTTCTCCTCGGTCGCTTTGGGTTTGCGAGAGTCGGAAGAAGAGGGATATCCGAGCGAGCGGCGCACAATCTTATCAAAACGGTAAAAGCGATAAACAGAAGGTAATAAATAAGGAGGTCTGGGCGGCGGATTGGAGATGATCGATCGGCATCATAAGGTCCTCGAATCACGCAAAAAAACATTCGGAAGCACTTTTAATCTTGCATCGGAATAAGATCAAGCGCTACGAAATGAGATCTTCAGAACACGTTTGGACACTGGAATCACGTAAAATCAAATGAGCTTCCTCCACAGAGCGATCTTGCATAACTCCTTTCAAGAACGTGAACACCCAGAAATGCCATCCAATAAGTCATTCGCTTATTTTTAAACTTGCACGCGCTGACCAACTCTGCTTCCATGCTAATCTTTGAGCTTGTCAGGTATCTTTGCAGCCGACAGCTCATAAAAGATCCTTTGTTTGCTTTTTAAGAAAGAGCGAACCCAGGTTAAATGGAAAATCGCCATAAAACGAGCCGAGCAAAAAGTCCTAAAGACCCTTCCTGGTACTGATTCTCAACAACCCATAAAATCTGATCACCAATCCCAAAATATCCCCAACACAACATATCTACAAATTCGCTACAACCGGAACTCAAAACACACCCACATACGCGGAACCGAAGAGTCACTGGATCAGATACTTGGCATCACAAGAAACAACAGGACTGCTTATCTGTCCCGCTACTCTCCTCGTCCTCCTCCCGCTTCTAATCCCTCGGCGAGCCACTCGACATGCGACTGTTTGTGATCCCAACCAAAAGGGACACAACAAAAACTGATCGACCATCGGCGGTGATAAGATAAAAGCGCGGAGGGGTCGTTCTCCGTCAATCAATTAACTTCTTTGACGACTGGAGAAAGAGTTCTGGACGTCTATGCAAAGAAGAAAGTTGTGGGTTCGGTGAAGGTGCGCATGTTTAAGAATCAAGGAGAAGCATATGTAGAAACAGTGAGTATCCCTGGTCGGTCATACTGTGGATCAAAAAGCAATTGTCTTCAGGAGAATAATGACTTCTGAGTGCCACTGTAGCTGATGTTAGATCTGTGGCATCTAATGCCCACTATGCACATGGACCAAAAGAGCGTTTGTCACTTTTTACGATACCGTAATCTGACCCGTGCTGCTCACGATTTGGCTCGCTGGAGATTTTGTAAAAACCTTTAAGTGGAGATTCTTCTGTTTCATGGCGCCTCTTCATTCCGGTTTCGTTTATCTTTCAGCCTCATAATCCAACTCTTTATTGGTTCTTTCTATTCGAACTCAACATCTTCGAGCATATGCATAAATCGCCTCGTCAGTCTTCCCATTCCATCTCCGTTGTCCACGACGTCTTCGGGATTCCCAAGTAGTGACATCGTGAGGAGAACACTGACTTGAAGCGCTTTCTTGTACGCCGTGTGTACCTGAATGACCAATATTAGGTTGGCTGAAAACGCTAAAATCACCTTTTCGTAAGTGAGATCAATTTTCAGATCGTACTTCTGCTTGTATGCGTTCATTTTAATCACGTAATGCTCCAAGAGTTCTTTTTCGCTCGATTTCCTCATTTCGACGTCCATGTTGACCGCGAGAATCGAAGCGAGATCAGTTGCGTAGTTTCCTGCAAAAAGCCACATAAGATTAGTGCGTTTAACGCTCGAATGCACCTATGTAGCAATCTTGCCAGTCGATAATCGCAAGCAGATCTCTGGTGCCATTTTCTTGGCTCTGCCAAAGGATGTTCGTCGGCCAGAGATCACCGTGGCAGACGACCGGAGGCATCCCGAGTTCGGGACGGCTGGCCATGACCTTCACCAGTTTCTCGAACTCGACCATAGAGGAGATGTTGTCCGCGACTTCTTGGCAAAACCACGTGTATTTCTCGTTCTTGAGGAGATCTTCGGCCGTGAGGAGAGTGAATCCTCTAATGCACTTGACCAAACTCTCTACGGGACGGAAGCTCTTCTCGACGAATTCTTGGTTCATGAGGCACTGGACTTGGAGTTCGCATATGGCGTCCACCATTGCAATCGCTTCAGCCTTGGAGAGCCCCGAACTTGGTCCCTTGTCGACTTTTCCGCTGAGGTCTTCCATAATAACTATTCCCTGTGATCTTTACAATCAGTTCTACTAAATGGCAAGATTCACTCACTTCGTTGCTCTCGGACATGTACTCTCCATACAGGAATCTTGGGATCTTCAAACATTTCGGAAACTTCTCCTTTGCAAAGCGGTAGAAGTCCACTTCGCGATTGTGGGTTTCTCTGACTTGGGTGATGTTGATTTCTTCTTGCATTCGAACTTCTTCATCAGAAAGAGTTTTCGCTTCCGAGTTGCATTTGTGGAGGTATTCGTTGAGGTACTGCGCCGTCGGAATCTTAAAGAAACCCTGAATTAAAAGATAGTCACACGTACGATATCACTCCTCGTCGCAATTTCGCCTAAACACACAGGAAAGACACATATACAAAGCTCTCCGCTCCCCGAGCGTTCTCCCTAACCCTATAATTATGACCCTAAAACCTCCAATACTAGCCGCATAATCACCCTCGAATCCAACGCACCTTGCACACAACCGAATGCGCATTTCCTTCCACCGACGTAAGCTTGACGCTGAAGATGTTCGAACCAAATCCGCGATCCTTCGAAATCAGCGTTTCTTCCACTTTTTCAATCTAAAAACTTTTTTCAGCACTCAAATCAGAATTCACTCGACTCACCTTCTCCTTGTCTCCGAAAGCATCGTCATTTTCGGTCAAAACGTCCAACAGGAACTCAATCGAATACCGCGTCCCTCCGATCGTTCTCTGTAGTTCCATCTTCCTCCTAAACGAAGCGGCGGTGAAATCGTGAAACAGGGAAGATGAAACAAACCACGGAAATCGCGGGTCGCCGGCTGCTTTTGAGCGAAGAAGTGACGTCAGCCGCAATGTTGTGCAATAATGTCGTCGAGGTCCGCGTTCTCTGATTCATTTCGGGTTTCCCTTGATCAAAGCAGAGGATTCGGGGCGCGGATTCGCCTGTGCTTCTGAAATCTCCGCGAGAAAAACGAGAGGGGAGCCGCGTCGATCGATAGTTGCTCGGTTGTTCGCGTCGGTCGCCCATTCAAAGCACAAATTCAAACACAAATTCGCGTGTTTCTTGTGTGGCGCTATTTGAGTTTTCCGAAGAGATTACAGTCGCGGGCGGAGGAACTTCTTTCTCTTCGCTGCTCATTTCCTGTTTTTGAGGATCCAAAATTCCGCTTCTTACGCTCTCAAAGTATCTCCTCAACTGATATTTCGAGGGTGTCGAAAGTATTTTCAGGGAAGTTGGATGTGGGAGCGAAAGTTTGTCGACGCCCTTTCCGCGCTTAAATAGTCCTCATTCAGAAAGTTCAGCAGGGCGCTCGTTGAGTTTCGGTTGAATGCGTTAGTCGGTGACCTCTTTGCGGGATTTGGGTTGGTCACTTTAGCGTCGTTTAGGGTATTTACACGCTGTTTCGTGTTTTCCTAATTCTGGTTGTTTTTGATTGCTGCGTTCATAAATTTTGTGACCTCCAGTTGTTTGTTTAATGCTTTATTCAACTTCCTTTAGAACAGCAACTTCACCGGAACTCGAAAAGTTCGTTTGTCCTTTGTGAAGTTTGGTCCCTAGAACGTATATTTAAGATTGAATCCGGACAATGAAGTCACATTTTGATCTTTTCGACGATTGTTGCATCTCTTTCCCCCTGCGTCGTCGTGTTCCAAACCCAACTTCCTCGTTTTCTTCACGATTCGCCGGCCTTAAATTGTGTCTTGCCGTCTTCGGCCCCGATTATCCCTTTTATTGCACGACTTTCGACATCACTTCGCGCCTACAAACAGAATTTCCTTGTCCATTCTTCGCGCTGAACTCGATTTGCGCGAACAATAAATATCCTCTTCGCGTGCAACTTCATGTTTTGCTCTCAGAGAAAGAATGGCTTCAAGCGACCACATCGTCGCCGGCTCCGATTTGACGCTGGCCAATCTGATGCAGATCTTGGCGAAGAGCGACAAGGGCTTCAAGCTCGGAACCGACCCAGTTAAGGTAAGCTATAGAATAAATGCCAATTGTGAAATCGTGATATTAGCTCAAAGCGAATCCGACGGAAAAGCTGATTTCGGACGGCAAAGGATTCGCCTCGAAGATCTACAGCGTCACGCTTCAAACGGAATCTGACAGTTACTCTGTCATTGTAAAGGTGAGCTTTTTCTCTTTCAGCAGTTTTATAATGTGTATTTTAAGGTTCCAAGCGATTTCTTCATGCGTTCCAGCCTCGAAGACCTCAACAACGACACCAAGCAATACAATGAGGAGCAGCTGGAAGTGGAGCACAAGAAGAACCGCGACATGATCGCCACGATCCACAATCGAGAAGTGGACTTCTACGAATTCGTCAAGAAACACGTGGACGGCCGAATATTTAGGCTGCCCAAATATTTTTACGGGGAGCATATGTGCGACGAAGAGCACAAGAAGGGCGTCATTCTGATGGAAGATTTGAGCGGAAGGAACCTGAAGGAAGCGAAGACGTCGGGCGGTTTGACGAAGAACCAGGTGAGGGAAGGACCGGAACGGGGTGACCGCTGACCTATTTTCCTTAGCTTCTTCGAGCCAAACTGAAATCATTCTTTTAGATCATTGTGATCATCGACACAATCACGGAGATCCAAGCGTTGTCCTTGGTCAGCCAGGAAGACGCCATCGAACTCTTCCCCATCTGCGACACCCTCATCACATCGCTCTCCAAGTACACCACTTCCTGCGCTGACATTCTCCAACAAGCGCACCTCAGCTGGTTCACCCCGGAAATCGCTGCCAAAGTCAAAACCTTTGCAGAGCCCGAAAACATGAAGACTCTCCTGTCGGCGAACCCGGAATTCGGAGAAATTGGAGAAGTGATTACGCACGGCGATCTCTGGGAAGGAAACATGCTGTGGGAGGTGCAGAAGAAAGAAAAACTGTCCCTCCTGGCGCTCGTGGACTGGCAAGGATGCCACCTCGGCTCGTACACGACTGACCTGGCCTTGGTCATGGGTGTCAGCATGGACCCTAAGGAACGAAGGGCCTGTGAGAGGGAAATCCTGGAATATTACATCGATCGCATGAACACGCAATCGGATCACTTCGCTCTTCCTTACGAGCTCACTTACAGTCAGGTAACAAAGTTCTCTCGAATGCAGATCTTGATTCCTTTGTTACAGGTCCAAAAGTCTTACAAGCTTTCCCTGATCTACGCCGTCCTCCAGATGGTTCTGACGGTAGTTACGAACCCGAGCGACGACGTTCCCTCCGAGGGAGAATCCGAGGGACCGCTATCGAAGCGGCTGAAGTGCCTGCTGGAAGACGTCGACTTGTGAACAGGTCGCATTTTGTAAATTTATTATCGTTTATAAATATTAATACTGTTTAACAAGTTTTGGTCGTGTTCGCCCACGTTCTCAGATCTTGTCCGAAGTAGAAAACGTGCTGTTCTGGACTAAATTGGATGTTCCCTCCGAAAGCGCTCCGATCTTCGGCCATGTGGCTGATTCTGTAGTCGCTCTTCGGCTCCATTCCGTTTGGATACCAGACCTCGAAGCGATGGTGGTAGGCGCCGTCAAACGGACTTCCGATGGGTTCGAGGCTGGGGAACGAGGGAATCGGATCTTGGCCGTTGATGATCCGGAAAGAGTCCGGCACGAGGCGATCGTGACCCTCGGCGAAGCGGCGATCTCCGATCCGGGGTTGGCCGAAGCTGATCATCTTGACCTTGGAACTTGGACGGATTCCGTTTCCGACGACTGTGGCCGCAGCGAGGGACGCTAATCCGCCGCCTAAGGAATGACCGAAGCTCTGAAAATAATATTTAATACTGACGGAAGAGTTCTTGATATACCCAAACATCGTACTCCGGAAGCAGATTGCCGTACTTGGCTAAATCCAGAGCGATTTTAGAGTCCCAAAGACGATAGAATGCTTGATGGTAGTAGTCGTAAACACGGCCTCCGGTCGGGTGGAACGGCTGCATCGCCTTCGTGAGGAAGAGGTTGATCGCTTGCTGGAGAATCTGGTCGGGTCCTTTGCTGCCGCGGAACACCACGGCGATCGCTTTCTCGCTGTGGAGAACGACGGTGTATGCGAAACAAGAGGTCTGAAACAGGGGAGTTGCTGGCGAGGTTCGGGTGACAACCTTACCGTATTCAGAAGATCACAAGCGACGCTGAACAAGTTTCCGACTTCAGCCTTCCGGAAATAACAATTCAGGATCTTCTGCATTCGTTCTTTGCTGTCTTCGTTGGAAGCCGCGATCAGAGGAAACGCCTTTTCCCTCGCAAACTCGTCGTCGTAGTTCACGCCACTCGGCATCCCCCTGGGACAGTTATACTCAGATCCGACTCGTTTGTTCGTGGGACACGAGTTGAAGACCATCGACCCGCAAGAATCGTACATCGTACACCAGCTGAAATCAATCGCACCCGTCACTCTCGTTTGCATCTACCGTAACCCACTCGCATCGTCCTCCGAGCCAATCGGTTCCGTTGGCGCATTCTTCGCAGTTCTTGAAGGAATTGCACTCCTTGAGGGGAATCCCGGCGACTAAGAGCACTACAGAAACTCCGAAAAGTACGGAAAACAGGATCATTGCCACCGACTCTGACCACTCGAGGGTCGAACCCCATTTATAGGGAAACGACGCACAAAGCTGCCCAAACAGCAAAACGAACAGCAAAAACGTAAACAAACAACTGCGAAATTTGTATCAGTTTGTGCCTGCGGGAGGCAAAGTGATCTATTGTGGAGTTATTTGTTCAAATGTTTACTAAACCCTTCTTTAGATGTAACAATCCGAGCACATCATAGATACTAATAACGCTAAATATGTACAATATGAGACCAATTTACATTTGCTGACATCTTAACCCGAGTTGATCACAGATTCGCAGAGCCGAATTGAGCATGCGTTTCAGTTTGAGAATGTTCTTCTCCTCCGCAACGCGATTGAGGATGAAGGAAAGTCGCTGGTCGGCGAAGTTTACGAATTGGCGTGCGATGATATCCCGTCGCTTGAAGTGGACCCGTTGGTGGCTGAGGTAGAGGTGGATGTAGGCGCGTTCGGCGAAGTCGAGGACCTAAAATAAAGAATTTTAGAGTTGAAGAATTATAAATTGTAGATATACCTGGCGGAGTGTGTTGACGAGTTCCGTGGTCGTTTCGGGATCCGCCAGCTTCCCTACTCGTTGGGCCATTTTGAGGAGATGGAACGAGTTCTTCTGTTTGCGGAACTCGGCGCACTTCTGGAAGATGACCGGATGAATGGTTTCATCGCCGTCGACGAGGTTGAAGTCATGGCGCGCCACGGAATCACAGTTGTAGTGGGATCCCGTGAACGGCTTCCGGCAGGCGTAGCAGAACTCGTGGCCACATAAACAAGTCATGTGGTTGCATCCCTCAAAGAGGTCGATCAGAGCACTGCACTTGGGACATTTCACGCCGTTGGCCACGTGGACAATCGTGGACTCGTGGAAGGTTTGGCCACTGCGTTCCAGGAAATCCTCGTACGTCTTCATTCCCTCGCACGAAAGCGGCGAGTGCGCTTCTTCGCGGCACTCGCGGCAGATTCCGAACCCGCACTCGCACACGATAACCGCGGCCGGCGTTTCCGAGGTCGCGTGGAGGAACTTCTCGCAGCGCTGGCAACTGAAGAAGTCGCCTTGAAGGAGTCGGCGGTTGGCGAGTTGCCTCTCGTAGAGCCGGACGGAGGCCTGAGGGACGAAGCTAAGAAGCACCGGGGTCGGAAGGACTTCGGAACACTTCTCCGCGAAGCATCGCAGAGGTACGCGATTGTCGTGGATCGTGTGTGCGACGTAGTTGGACCAACAGCAGATACAGCAGAAGTGGCCACAGGCAGAGAGAGCGAACTGGAATTCTTTCTCCAGGCAGATCGGGCACTCTTCGTCAGGAGACGCGTGCATCCCATCTTCTTCGGAAGCGATTTCTTCTGCCTTGTGCAACTCGAGGGCGAGTTTCTCCGCTTCGGACGAAGGCATCGCCAGAAGAGAAGCACCTGGAGAAGCGGAATCCACGGATTCCATTTCGGCCAAGATGTTCTTTTCCGGTACGACTCCCTTCTTGCGGCGGCATTCGTCGATGGCTTCTAGCTTCAAATTCAGGAAAAATTCGTTATTGCGAAGTACGACAATATCTCCGGAAGAGTTCGTGGAGCTGTAGATGGTCGGGATAGTAGGCAAAGGCGTCATCTTGAAGATACTATTGTCAAATCCGTCGATTCTGGGAAGAGCTTCCACCCGGACTGGAGCACAAAACGTGGGCTCCGCAACGTTCTGATCGGCCGTAACGTCCTCTTCCACCACGTCGTCTTCGTCCATCGTGGGCCTGTAGTCCTCAACTATCTTCGACCTCTTCTGTGTTCGATTCTTCTTATGGGCAATTTTCCGAACGACGAATTCTTCAATTCCCACTTCGGTTGGCGGGGCGTCGATCTCAAACGAGGATTCCTCATCCACCATTTCGTCAAATCGCGTATCGTTTTCGTCGTCGTGGAACTTCCAGAATTCGCGTTCCGCCTTCATCCCTCCAGTCTTCTCATGTTTCTTAGGTTGGCAGCGGCCTCCCCAGCGGAAATATTCGATCACCGCTTGTTTCGTAATGCTGAACAAAACTATATAGTATTTGGATACAGAATTCCTTCGAACTTACTCTTGACCGGCGTTAAAACGTGACTTATTTCGGTCTTTCTTGTAGATCATGTACATCTGGTGGAACTTCCTCTCGTAGGACTTGAGATCGTTCTCCGATTTACACGCACCTTCGTCGTCTTCTTCGCGGAGTTGATGGTACGGAGCATCCTTAATTCGACGTCCTTTGCGGTGACGAGCAGGAAAGGTGGGACTGAAAGAAAAAGAAGTAAATAAAGAATTCAACAGAGAAAGGAACTTACTAGATATATGATCTCAGAGTTGATCGCTTCGATTGTCCATGGATGGCCACTCCTTTCTTCACGGTGTCATATCCTCGAGTGACATAGCTATCCAGCATTCCCTCCGGCAGCATAACTTCTTCGTATAATTGAGAATTCTGGAGCGACGTGGCACAAGTGCAGCAGCTGACGCGGAGGGTGTCCGTTTGATAAGCTTCGATGTTTTCTGCAGCCAGTTTTTCGATCAGCCAGCGCTTCTTCTTGTTCAAGGAATAGGACACGAAGAATGATCGCGTGGCGAACGGATCCAATTCAAGGTCCTTCACAGGAACCTGGGCTTCCTGAAAATAGATCGCGATTAAATTGGTTAAAACGGGCAAATACTCACAGACAGATCAGTGTTGGGAATCCCATTCCAGATGTAGTCGTAAGCTTCGTTGAAGGACTGCGCGTAGGAGTAGGTCTTGCACACCACATCGGGTCCAGCCGCGACCTTCCTACGGCGGAAGAACTTCCGCTCCCGGTGGATTCGGAGTCCTCGCTGCTCGAAGAGATCGGCGGCTCCCACCTCCATGATCGCCGGAGGGTTTCTTCGATCGATCGGATCCAACTCGACCGACCTTCAAAAGAACAACAATCAACGCAAGCGGGTTTCCCCACGGCGATGTGTCGCTGTTTATATGCGCCGGGTGAGTCAGTGGCGTTGGTTACACAACGCCTCGTTGGATTGTGCAATCGCGGGAGGCGTTGCCAACGACGGTTTTGGAGAAAACGTGTCGCGGATTGCGAAAGACGAGGGAAAGAACACCTGAAACGGAAAAACGTACTCGAATTATGGGGAATTAGTGGTCGTTGCACAATATGACGCGATTGAGCGCGATAATTACAGAAACAAATGATGTGATACGGGGAAAAGACGAAAACAACGTTGTGAGTAATCTTGAAAAGTCGAAGAGGGCAAACAAACGAAGAAAACCAAGAGGCAAAGAACGGCGAGTGACGGAGCATCCAAAGGTACCGCGAGTGACGGAGCAATTGACAAGACCGAAAGGCGTGAATTACGAACGAAGCATCGTTTCAAAAGTCGTTTCGGGAGCACGCTTAAATGTCAAACGCACGACGATTCGAGGAATTTCCTGTTTTTGATTTAGAGAGACACGTGCGATGTGGATCAGACACTGTCTAGACTCCAGAACTCTGGGTTCTTCACGCCTCAGACATCAGTACCCGGTTTGTCTCGATTTGCAGTCATTCCTATCGAAATTTTAAGATCGAGCGGTCGGTCGGGCGATGGAGCGGCCTTCGGATTCTCCCCGGCTGGCCCATTTGCCCGTTGGAAAACTAGTTGGAAAACGGTGGAAAATAGTTAAGAAACTCGGACAAGGCGGCTTCGGAGCTGTGTTCATGGCGGAAGACCAGCAGTTGAACTGCGCCGTAGCACTGAAGGTCGAATCGAACGCCATGCCCGGAGGAAGTGTGCTCAAGTTGGAAGCACAGGTAAGCTGCACAAAATCATTCCGTATTTAAATTTATATTTCAGATTTTGAAAAGATTGACAGGACGCAAATTCGTCACGCAGCTGATCCACGCAGGCAGAAAGGAACACTACTGCTACATGGTGAGTTTGATGAACCTGTGATGTTAAACTGAGGGTTCTTTTCAGGTTATGACGTTGCTGGGAGACTCCCTCGAGAAGCTCTTCCGTCGCTGCAGCAAGGAGTTCAGCGTCTCCACGCAGATTCGACTCGGCGTCCACATCCTCTTTGGGATCAAGCAACTCCACGAAGTCGGTTACGTCCATCGCGATATCAAGCCTGCAAACCTGGCCATGGGAAAGAGGGGCCGTGAGGCCAAAATTGTCCATCTTTTGGACTTCGGCCTCTCTCGGGAATTCATAACAATTACGGACGGAAGACTCGAAATGCGGAGAGAGCGAGGGAAGTGTCTTTTCAGGTGAGGACTGTGTTGCAGAAAAGTTGAGCCTTGTTTTCTTTTCAGAGGAACTCCTCGCTACTGCAGCATGAACGTCCACGCTCGTTGCGAGCAAAGCCGTGCCGACGATCTATGGTCAATGCTCTACGTGATGGCCGAAATGCGAGGCCGCCTTTCATGGCAACATCTCCGGGAAAAAGACGCCATCGGACAGCAGAAAGCCTCTACGACCGACGTTCGGCTTCTATGCAAGTGCCCGATCCAAATGCTAGAGATACCCAGGCATCTCCGGCAGCTAGGATACTACTGCCGACCGGACTACCTTTTAATCTACCAAACTCTCACCGGGATAATGGCCTTGTATGGCTACAAGTTCACAGACGACTACGACTGGGAGAAGCAGCTCGAAAATGTGAAGCCGAAGTCCAAAATATCATTAGTTTTCTCCAAGATCCGAACTATTGAAGGCAATTCAGTGTAAGTCCGTTTCTGTTGTGAAAATATTTAAGACCCTGTTTTAGGGAAAACACGCTTACGTTAGATGGAGCCACGAATGGATCGAAGATGATGAAAGGCTCCCTATCCCCTACTTCGCCGACCGGGACATTCGACGATGCAGAAGACGATTGTAGTTTTTACAAAGAGGACGATTTTGCGAAGAATGAGCTTGGATTTTGAATCGAATGCTAACAATATGAATCGGAGCTGTGGGGAGCTCCTACATTGTATCTCGATCCTGTAAACACCCATCGGTCGCCACTGGTCATAATGGCTAGTTACATATATTCCCACATTTCCCAAATTCATTTCTAGATTCGCTGACTTTTGTTATCATGTGATAAGAAGCCCCATAATCCACCGGCACTGCGATCATCGCAAATAGTCCTTTCCGAACCTTGACAGCCAAACCAGTGAGAGCATTAGCAACAGCGAATCTGTCTCCGTCATCCTAAAAGAGATTCTGGATACTGAAAGATGAGGTGAAGATGGGAAAGAAGCGGATTTGATGTGCTAACCATAAATCAAAGTGTCTTCGGACGGTGTGTTTCCTCTCCAGCGGTCCTGAAAACAGATTTCGAACTCCAAACCAGCTCTCCCGGAGTTTTTCGAAAAACGGACGTTGTTGGAACTGGTCCATTAAGAACTTTCGAACGTCGTCCATTGTGGTGGTTCAAACGTGACACCTCGATGGCAAACGTGGACAAATGAAGTTCTGGTTCTATATAGATGATATGCAGAATGTGACGTATAAAATTTGGCCGCATCGCATTCAGAGCTTTCAGGGCTGACATTCTTATTCCGAGCGAAGAGGTCACAAAGAGGAAGATCATCAGTAAGTCTTCATTACGCCGTTCAAATGTTAAGAGCTCGTGAAGATTTCTTCCACTGTTGGATTCAAAGGGATCCAACCAAGTTTCGAGCTTCGTCTTGCCCTCGAGTCTTTTGAAAATTTCAACTTCGCGCCCTTCGATGCGGGACCACTCAGTAAACATCTGACGATCTTCCGCTCCCGACGTTTCTAAACTCGTCGGCAGGCGACCGTCGTGGCCAGAATGTCCATTTGCTCCCGAAGATGCTTCTCTCTCTCAGCCGCTCTCCGCAGGTAAACAGTAAACAACCTGTCACGTTCTTATTTTCCGCTTTTCAGGACGTATTACGATGTTCTCGGCGTTGAGAAGACGGCGACTCCGAAAGAGATAAAGAAAGCGTTCTATGCGCTATCTAAAAAGGTAAAAACACCGATTTTGAATACCAGAATTGATCTCTTGTATTTCAGTATCATCCCGACCAAGCGAAGTCCGAAGATTCGACGTCTTCGGCGAAGTTCCACGAGCTGACGGACGCCTACGACATCCTGAAGGACGGCGAGAAGCGGCGCGCCTACGACGAAGAAGTTTCCGCCGGCCTCCACGCGACTTACGACTACGGAAGGTCGTATGGTGAGAAACGAAGCGACGTCGACGATGAGAAGGTGAGCTCATAGGGGATTCTCATGTCCCCACCAACTATTATGTATTCGGAAACACCGCCAAAAATATGATGAAGTTAAGATACTAGTAAGATATCCTTATTATGCCACGGCATTGTCGAATTAGTACATTGCGAAACCACGTGAACAAGCGCGAATAGTTGCTTTGAACATGTGCACTACTGCCGCTTCTAAACTTTGTCTTTCGTTGTCCTTTTGTTCCTTCATTCCTCATTTCTGTTTCCTTTCAGGCCTCCACCGCATCCCAGAAGAAGGCCAATATCAAGGATTTCCACTTTTCAAGAAACGGCCAATATTCGCGCCTCTTCGAAAGGCGAGGCAACTTCTACGACCCCAACGAAGAATTCGAGCGCGAGGACCAGCAGAAGCGCTTCATCCGGCAAATCTGCCTCGTCTTGGCCGCACTATTCGCTCTGAATGGAGTGTATATTTGGTAAGTAGAACTGTTTGGCTTCTTTTACGATTTGCTTGATTTTCAGGTTTCAATCGGCCAAAAGAAAAGAACTGGATTCAAGCCGACCTGCGCCGTTGCGCTGATGAATCCAATTGTTTTGTTAATAAATCAATTAGGTATTAGATTTTGTTGTCTTCTAAATACGGATATGTTGACCGTTGGACGTTCTTGACCCTTCGAATAGCATGTGTATTAAGATTTTCGCGTTTCAGATGCGGAAAAGATGAACGTTTCTCAGAGAAGATGTTTCTCTTTCTCGTCCGCATTGTGCCGGTAAGTTCGATTTGTTATTCTTCGTTATGCTGAAGTTTCTAGGACGTATTACGACATTTTGGGCGTTGAAAGAACAGCCACAACGCGGGAGATAAAGAACGCGTACTATACGCTATCGAAGAAGGTAGGCGAGTTTGGCATTTCTGTGATTAGTCCTTCCTGTTTTCAGTATCACCCGGATGCCACTGGAGCCAAGCCAGGCGACTCGACACTGCGGAAGTTCCTGGAATTATCGGACGCCTACGATATCCTTAAGGACAGCGAGAAGCGACGCATCTACGACACCCAGATCTCCTCTAGTGCGCACGCCTCCTACTACTACGACAACGCGTACGCGAATCGGAACAAGCGGAGGACTTATTCGGAGGACGAAGTCGAAAGGGTGAGTCATTTAAATGGTAGTGGAAACATAGCGTCTTCGGAAACTGCGGATCAGTTCCTTTGACCATTAGACGTATCGTTCTCCGTAGTAACATCCGAGCTTCCAAAGTCCAGATTAACCTAAGGCTAACAATTCCAGATCTGGAAGCAGTACCAAGACTCTACGAGAAGAAACGCGGCATATGAAACCGAGTGGCCGTTCGGAAGCAACCGCTACGCGAGGACTCGTCGTCCAGGGACGACCTACGAGTTCCGCAGAGGCCCCGGATGGTCCTACAAGAAGACGACGTACACGGACAAGGACGGAAACCAGTCCACGTCGTACACCTACCGGGACACGGATGGAACCGAGAAGACGATCCACTCGACTCCCATCAACGTGAACTGGGATTTCCTCGGAAAGATCTTCAAGGTGTACATGATCGCCTTCTTCGGCGTCACCATTTTTCAGATCTTCTACGGCCAAGCGTGAGTCGCATAGATCATGTGTTTGTAATGTTAGGAATTCACTTTTTAGGGGCAGTTTGGTGCGATTGAAGCGAGAGGAGCGACGCCAGCAGGAAGAAGCGGCCAAGGAGCAGCAGGAAAAATTAAACCGGATGATGAATACTCCGCCGGTGCCTGCGTCAGCTCCGGTGAACATGGAGCAAGGAACGGTTTATCCGAGCAGCGATGGACCGCTACGATGATAACAAGTGGGTGTTTACACGTACAAAATATGGTGTTAGAGGTACGCTACGGACTCACTACACTCCCCAGAGTCACCAAAACAAGGAGTACAAGTTATCCTCATTTTAGAGCTTTTCCAATCGATTCGCTGCTGGTTTAGGATCGAATATATTGTTTTGTACATAGGATTTTTCACGTGCCTTTCATATTTTGTTCTTTTGAAATAAAACACGTCAGCAGAGTTTAGAATGGCAATCAGAAACACGTCTTGCACCCATCACAGCTGGTCTCTGATATCGACAACGTGGTGGTGCGATGAACACGCCACCTTCTCAGGTCACCTCCTCCGCTATCAGCCACTTTCGCGGCTCAGATGCAGGACTTGTGGCGTTTCACGTGGCTGCCGCGGAGGAGAGATCGCGCCGAAAGCGAGCATGCAGACGGCAGAACCGGAGGGGAGGGGGCTCGTCCCTCTATTTGACTTCTCCGCTCCTCAGTTTAACAATAAGTGGTGCGAGTTTGGTGCAGCGCGTTTTTCGTCGTTTCGTCGAAACTGCAACACGCGACTCGTTTCAGGAATGTCGTTCCGCAAGGCTATCAGTTCCAACTCTTCGAAGAACCTCTCCTCGCTCTTCCTTTGCCAGAGGTATTTGTTTGTTGTTTGATTTCCTTCTTGAATGCTCATTTTAGGAGATGTGAATCCACCGCCAGATCTAACTACGAAATCTTGGGAGTTCCGACCCAAGTCTCCTCAAAGGAAGTCGAAACTGCTTATATGAATCACCTTCGACAGGTATCTTTATCCTCTTTTTTCCTGTTCTCATCTTTCCGTGTTTTAGAACCACTATTCTCGCGGGAACTTCATGTCGCTGGACTCCATCGCCGACCACCGGGAGAAACGCAAGGCGTACTACGTCCTGCGCCACAAAGAAACCAGAGAAACCTACGACCAGTCGAACCGATTGCCTGTGGGGACCTTCGTAAGAATCAGTTCTTGTCTGGGCTTTATTACGGTACTCATTTTCAGGATTACGATTGCCTGGCCGTTCCTTTGGACGTCTTGATCGCAGAAGATCAAGCGATCCACGACGACGAAATGAAGCTCACGGAGATCGAGAAGGAAATCCGAACCCAGCTCGCACTCCAGAGTGCCGCCGCCCGAAACCAGAATTTCAAATACGCTTTTTGTGTGGTGGCGTTGTTGGCCGCGGGATTCGCCACGCAACAAGCAGTGTGAGTCGTGGAATTGAAGGTTCCGCTATGAATTGGGTTATTTCAGGGAGAGGAAGGAATGAGAGCGCGTCGACGGGTATTTATTGTTACGTGTTATCAATTATTTTTTTGCATAAAACCATCTCTCAACTTGTATTACTGTAGAACTGGGAACGAAGCACCGATGGCTCGCATCGCGGCCGAATAAGCGGCACAAACGAAACAAGCGGAAGAACATGATTACTGTATTTTTGGGACAATGTTGATATGTTTCTGATCAGCATTCTGATCAACAGTCCACTTTCAGACGTGCCTGGTTAGATCTAAAGACGGGCAAAACCAGAAGTCTCTTGTGTACAGTTATAGACAGCAAAACAGTCTGTTTGGCAACTGGGGAACCTCTTTCTAACTGGTTTCGTGTGTTTCAGACATAGACATCCTTTAAAAGACTTCTCATTAACTTCCAAGACTTCATTTCACTCGAACTCTCCTTCTCGAGAGCGGTCGGCTGTCAATCTCGCTCCCAAACACAATCGGTCCTCTCATATCTTATTTTCTTCTGCTTTTCCCCAGAAATCAACAGATCTTTTCTCTCCGCTCCCGCCGTCATCCCTCAAATTCCCCTCCACATGAAAACATCGCGCCGTTCCCGTGCTGGGTGACACTCGTCCACAATTTTGTTTTTTGCAGCGTGGCTGGTTTTTGATCACCGAGTTTCCGTCGTTGGCCGGGGAAGCCCAAGCGGAGGCTGGAGTTTGCATAGAAATCCCCGTTACACGCTTGACGACGCCGACCTCCGCTTTCCCTTCGCCTACTTCCCGACCGCATCGATCCGACGCCATCGGCTTTCCGGACGGCCAAATCGGAGTTTTTCCTGGGAGAACTTCTTTCGGTCGTCTTTGTTGTGACGATGCACGAACAAAACTAAACGCGATGCTGATTTTTATTTGTCGTCGGAGGGTATCGATTGGTTTATGAGCGTTATGGAGTGAGAGTGACCCGTGGCCTCTTGTACGCCGTCGATAGTCCTACGCTGGCCACTCCCCGTTAGGATACTCAACAACTGCGCAGCATTTTTTCTGATCGGCGAAGACGGGGATTCCCCTCCCGCGCTCCTCGCTGGCTGCGATCGTATCTGCTGCTGATGGAAACGGCCGTGCTCAGCTGGTTTCCGTCGGCTCTCTGCGGCTCGGCGTCTTTAAGTCCTCGCGCGGCCGGTGACCTCTCACCCACGACGCCTGCTGTCCCCGTGAAATTCCCGTGCTATCGATTCGCTTCGCGTTGGCGGCGAATGATTCACACGGGGATTCCCCCGACGTGGCTTGCTCTGGGGCTCTTTGTTGTGGAGATTGCTATCTCGCTCGGGCTGGAATTCAACGGCCTTGGCTTCTTCAGTCTGCTGTTTGCTGCTTCTGGGGAATGTGACTTCGAGGAGTTCTCCAAAGATCTTCGTGTTGATCAGATTCTTGATTTTCAAAGAATGTTGTTTGTTTGCGGGACCCTCAAGAGGGGAGGGAACTCGAAACAGCTGCTGAACATTGACTCCCATCAGTCTTGGTCCCATTTCTATTTCGAGGAGTTTTTCGATTCGCTTTTTGTGTATTTGCCACCGAGTTTTCAATAAGATGCGTCTTCGGAACTCGTCTTTTGATCACTCAACCAAATGATGCTCGTCTGCGTTCGAAAAATACCCGAAAGTGCGCCCTTTCAATTTGCGTTTTCCAAGAATAGCCAAAAAGTGCAGCGACAATTTCGAATTTCTTGGTAACGTTTTTGGAAAGATAAGCCTAACACGATTTGCGACCGTAATCCCGATCTGGGTGGGTCGCGACCGCCCTCCCGACCTTGCGACGTTTCGAGTTTATCTTATCGCTCCTCCCGCTTGCTTCGGGACTCTGGATCGTCGGGGGATATCCGACGCCACTCTCCGAGGCGTCACTTTGTAGCTGCGCTCCTTGCGTCGGTGTCCATTTAAGCCTGCGTGTTTCCTTGCCTTACCAACCTGTCGTCAGCCTCGCCTCCTCGTCTCCAAGCAACATGTCCACCATCGGATTCTTCGGCCGTCGCTGCTTTTCGAATTCCGCCGTTCTCTTCCGCGTCAAATGCACGTCGTCCCACTACGAAACTTTGGGAGTTAAACCCAGAGCCACCGAGAAGGAGATCAAAAGCGCCTACTACAAGCTGGCCAGTCAGGTAAGCATTCAAGGTGAGGAAGTACCGTAATCCAGCATGCATTTAGCACCATCCTGACAAGACTGGCGCTGTGCGGACTTCGAAACAAGCGCTGAACTTCGTCAAGATCAACAGCGCTTACGAGGTTCTGAAGGACTCGAGGAAGCGAAGCGAGTACGATGCCCACTTTTTCGTCGTGACGCCACCCGGAGGCGGCGAGTGCGACGATCTGGAGTTGGGCAAGTACGGCTCGCTGTGGATGGTCGGCGGCTACTACGGTAACTGGTGCTGGCAGAAGACTTTCAAGTCGGGCAACAAGGAGTACACAAGCTACGAGGACTTCGAGAAGGCCGAAGAGCTCCGGATGAGCGAGGAGTCCGACCGGAAGGTGTATCCCTTCTACTGCGTCGCCCGCGCGCTGCAGTACGCTCTTGGCGTTTGGTAAGAATCGAGGTTGCTTCTGGGCTCTGGCTATGAAGATAATTCTGTTCAGGCTTCTCAAGAAGACTTACGACGCGGCGGTAGCTTTCAACACGAAAGCGATGTCTTTCGTGCTTTTCAATGCGGATGTGACGAAACGGGTCGAGGAAGCGGGGATCTCAGGGGACGTCGACGTAAAGAAGGGGGGAATGCAGGGGACGGAGTTCCATGAAGAACTCCTGTATTGCTAAAACCCACAAAATCATTACTTCGACGTCACAGGTTGACAAAATACTTATTTATCAAATAAATATTGGGTGCATCACCCAGAGTTTGAATAAAGCTTAAAAGTGAGTGGAGGCAGCAGTTGAGGGAACTGGAAAGACGATGGAGCGGATTGAAGGAGCGAGAGAGAGGGTTGGCAGGGGTGAAATGTTGGATATCTCTGAACACGCAAAACCATAATTTTAGTTTTTTCTTATGAATGTGAATAAGATGCGATTGTACACAAAACTCGTCGTGGGAACGAAATCAAAAGTTGAAATGTTCACTCTCAAGGGGATGTGTCGAGACAGAAGCATAAACGTCTAGTAAACGACAGTGAGCACGTTTAGAACTGCGAAGAAAAAACCTTTTGCTTTTTGTAGCTCTCGAACTATAATGGGATCTCAAACCGTCCAGTTCCGAAAAGGCAGCTAGTTCTGCAACGAATAAGTATCTGCGTTTCAAATTTACTTCTGCAGCAAAAAATCAGCGCTTCCGGAATTTCGGAACGGTCGCTGGGAACACTGAGCATTAAGCTCCTGACGTGTCCCAAAAGTTACATGTTTCTTTCAGGTTTGCTTCCGACAGACCTCAAAGCAGTGGGAATCCTTGCCAAATTCTGCATCTGGCCTCATTGGCTTGCATTCTTCAAGTACGTTGTTCCCGAACTCCATGTTCTTCCATTTTTCGATTTAAAGTCTTTATCTCCCAATACTACTACCACAATGTCGACCCCAACGGAGCAATCACTGTTTTTGTGGACAGTGATGATAAGCGTGAGCAGTTCTTTCTTAAATCCCACTAGCGTTTACATGAAATTTTCAATTTCTATACGGCGGACAGTACGTTTGGGAGCATCTTTCTTGCTTTGGCATCCTTTCCTTCTTCCGGGAATTCAAGGGACCTTAGATCGAACATGACGTAAACACGAAAAACTAAAAAACTCTTAAATTTTCCCGTTTTTTCAGCTGCGGCGAGATGCTTTTCTTGTTCGATCAGGGTTTGAAGGTCGAAGCAAATCTCAAATGTCTTTTTGAGAAACCAGCGACCTTCGATGGATTCTTCATCGAGTACAAGGAGCATCCAGCTCGGTTTGCCGTGAATTCCACTAAATTCCACTAAAGTGATGATCGTGGACAGAAAACCCCTGAACGCCTCGATTGTCGATTGGTCGAAACCTACTTATCCCTCAGCTTTCTAGTATCTTGTTCAGATACGGATTCCAGCACGGTTACCCACAAGCCAGCTTCCCAGTTCACGCCTGCTCCGCCTGCTGCAGACCCTTTGAAGGATAGTTTCGCTCCTTGGACCGACTGCGATTCTCTCGAAACGAGTCCTCTCAGCAGACTCGACCAAAAGCAAGTAGATGGCAAAGACTGTAGAGCGTGTTCATTCCGCAGAAGACAAAAGCTGGACGACGAATCCACTGAGTTGAGGATGTTCTGCAGCATGGAACCTTGCTGACCCATTTTCGAGTAAAGAGCCGTCGTCATCCATTTGTAGACATAAATGCCACAAGTTTTGAGGATGCAAAGTGTGTCCGCAAGGGAAACCTTGTTTGAGAAGGTGTCGAGTAAAACCCGAACTGTTCATCGGATTCTCGGGGTCATCTTTCTGCCCGCAACACCTTTTGCATCTCCGCAGCTGCCCACTTGGGTTGGCACCACGCGGGAATCGCTGTGGCGTTTAAACTTCGCCCTTGCACGTTGGCGATAACAGCGCCGATCGACGATCGATTGGGTCGCGAACTCGCGCTTTTCGTTCCCAAACCTCTCTCCGCTCTTTTGGCATTCCTCCGCTGTTATGCTGCCGTTTCGTGGTGCTCCCAGGGTCTTCGGTTTCTCTCTTTTCAGGTACGTCTTCTCCTTTCCGGTCATTTCGCATTATTCTAATTTCAGTTCGTTTCGTACGCAGCAAAGTCGGACCACTTCTTTTGGAAACTTTGGGAAGGTAAGGGTCATCACAAATCGAATTCTCGCCTCGTTTATACTTTCGAATATACCACATTCGAAAACGATTTTTCCGAATGAAAGCAGATTCACATTTGTTGCAATTTCAGGTCAGCACGTGTCAGCTGACTCGCAGGCCGAATATCGATCCAACGAGGTCTTCCTTCTCTTCCCTCAGCAGGAACGGCAACCTCTCTCCTAACAGGGATAATAGGAATGTCACCTACAAAACGGTAATTTGCATTCTTCTCTCCTTCAGAATTTCCTTAATTCCAGCCACTTCACGAATACTCGAACGCCCAATCGCTCTCCCAACTTTGCGCCATGGCGACCCTTATGGGCTTCTTGGGTGCCTTTTTCCTCATGGGACTCCTGCTAGGCCTTCTGGTCGTCTTCGGCTGGGTCGGATTGCTCTTCTACATACATATCAAACGTGAGCAAAAGAAGAAAAGGATTGAGTGATCCTTAATTTAATCAATGTGCCACTGTAAAGTTTATTAATCCCTTCCCCGAATAATTCAAAAGTTGACAGTCTCGGAATACATATGCGCGATGACCTTCTCGAAACGCCGCTTCATCTGGTGCCTGCGAATCTTGAGCGTCACCGTTAGGAGTCCGTTTTCGGCGGTGAATTCATCAGTGATCAGGGTGATGTTTTTGATCTGCTCCAGGCTGTTGAGCCCCTTGGACGCGCCGAAGATGCGAAGTTCCTGGACGACGAGATTGCGGACGGCGGAGCTGCTGAGAATGTCCTCGTCTTCGTCAAATTTTAACTGAAAATCGCGGATTTATGGCCTGTGAAGAGGTCACAAAATACCTGTTTCTGGGCAGCGAATTCCTTGATTTGATCCAGCGAAACCACGGCGATCGCAATCAAGTAGGTTTGGGTGGTTTGCCCATCGACGAAAATCTGAAAGAGGGATAAACGAAAGTTCTTAGAAGAGTTGTGATACCTGGTTAATAAGAGGATGTTGTATATAGGCGTTCTCGACCTGTTCCGGCGAAACGAAATCGCCTTGAGCCAGCTTGAAAAAGTGCTTCTTCCGGTCGATGATCCTCAAGGCGCCATTGGGAAGCCACATACCGATATCTCCGGTGTGCAGCCACCCTTCAGGATCTACGGCCTCGGAGGTCAATTCCGGTTCATTGTAGTAGCTGGTCATCAAACCTGCTCCCCGGAAACAAACTTCGCCTCTGTCCTCGATGGCAAGGTATCCCAGCTCGGGCACGTCGATCAGCTTCACCTGGGCCCACGACGACGGACCTCCGACGTGTCCTGGCTCGGTGTCAAAAGGAAGGGTTATGTTCCCGGCCGCAGAGCACTCGGTTTGTCCATATCCTTCAAAAACTGGACATCCGTAGGCGATCCTGGAGAAGTTCATAACCTGCGGAGTGATAGGAGCGCCTCCGGTTGTGATAAGACGTAGGTTTCCTCCAAACATCGCGTGGAGCTTCTTGAAGACGATTTTGTCCCATATGGTGTTGTAGTTCTGGTGTCCTTTCGCCAGCCCATGAAGTTTCGATTTCACTGCCTGACGGAAGAGGAATCGCTTCAGGAAGTTCGCGGAGTTGATGTTCGCGTTGATTTGATCGTGAAACTTGATGAGAACGCGGGGCACCAGAGAGACCATCGTGGGTTTCAGGAGTTGCATGTCCGAGATGAGGTTCTTGATATCGCCGCAGAAGAATCCGATTCGGCCGCCGTTGAACATCATGAACGATTCCATGAGCTGCTCGTAGATGTGGGCGAGCGAGAGGAACGAGAGATATACGTCCTCCGGGCTGAACTTGATCTCGTGCGGTGGGATGCACCACTGCGCGTAGAGGCCACCCATGGACGCGAGAAGTGCGCGGTGGCTCAGCTGGACGCCTTTCGGAGTTCCTGGAAGATGGTATTCTTCAATTACGGATTCTGCAAACTGGAGCTCACCTGTGGTGCCAGAAGTGTGGCAGATGATGTAGATATCTTCTGCTGTCGGAGGCTGCGGGGGTCGCAGATTCGTCTCTCCGACCCGGAGCATGTAGTTCCACTCCAGGATTTGGATCTTGTCGATGTGTGCCAGCTTCTCCGTGGGTTTCATGATGATGATCTTCTTGAGGGTCGGGAGGGCGTCCGCGTTCTCGAGGTATTCCTTTGCGCGGTCGCTCGTGTCGCAGAAGATGAGTTCCATCCCGCAACTGTTGACGATCTCACTGAAAAGAAGATGTCATTTTCAAGAAGATGTCATGCTTCGAAAACTCACCAAACAGCTTCAAATTTGTAATTGTGGTAGAGGGGCACGAGGATCATGGAGTAGCTCGTGATTCCATGCATCGCGATGATATATTCGCGGCAGTTGAGGGCGGCGACTCCAATGCGAGTTTCTTGGCCGGGTTTCAGGCCGAGGTGGAGAAGGCCTGAGCCGATCTGTTCGGCCTCGTCGACGACGGTTTGGTAGCGTGTCCAGGAGTAGGCGCCGTTGATTTGTTCTCCGATGCAGTCGCCGTTGTTCGTGAGTTGGACGCCGCGCCGGAGAAGCTCGAACATCGTGGTGACATCGCTGTTCGGTGGCTTCGTGAGGAGATCTGAAGAGGAGAAGTTGGGAAGATTAGGGAATGGTCGGAAAAGGCAGAAAAGGACAGAAAATGGATGATTTCGAGAGTCAGAAAATAGCAAAGGCAACACAAAATCATGATGCCGATTCTGAATTTCGCAGGTCTTGCTAAATTCAGGCTATTCGTGGAGGGACTTATCGAGGAACGCGGTCGTCGGAAACCTCAAAAACACTGACCTTTGTGAATCGCATTCTGGTGGATCCGCTCGTCTCCGGGCAGAACCTCGGAGTACCGTTCAAACTTCGGGTACGGATTAGGCATCTCTGTCGCTAGAACCAAAAACAGCGCGCTGCAGAAACACAAACCGCAATCGCTCTCTGTCCGTCACTCGGTCACCGATCCTTCGGCGACGTCGTCGATCGTCCCAATTTTTCCCTTTGCGAGAGGATTAGTGCGCGAACACGCGAGATTCGTTGCCCGTAAGGGGATATCCGAAGGTTCGAATGATGAAGAAGGAAGGTTCTTCGGCGACGCGGCGTTGCGCAACAGTTCTTCGATTGGGTCACGCGGGGCGCGAGAAGTCGTGAGCCGGCGAAGGTTTCTTTGAAATTGCGGATGGACGTGGATGATTGTACCGACGACGACGATGGTCTGACCGCCGGCGGTGTCAAGTGCCTCGATTAGTTCGGCGTGCGCGGTTCTCCCGGAGGAAGTGACGGGAAGGTGCACGGATAAGTGGATTCGCCGAGGAGAAGTTGAAGGAAAGTTGCAATTTCGATTTCGAGGTCGAAGAGGAGGAAAGTTGGTGTTGGAAGACGAGTTCGAAGGAATTGGACTGGAGGGGCGATAGGAGGAGGGAAGTGGAATACAATGGCAGAAACTGAGTATTAGAATCACTTTCAGTCGTTTGTTGTCGGAAACTTCCTAGTTTCGAAAAAAAACAAGATGATTCTTTTTTGGGAGTTTCAGTTTAATTGGTCGTTCGTTTGTGCGTTTTGTTAGAGTTGCCGACAGTCGCCGAACGAAGTGACCTTTGGTCTTTTGTTCGGTTCAACTACGAAACAATTGTTATCTTCCGAAGCAACCGAAAACATTCCCAATTCATGCAGAAGTATCGTAAAGTATTCGATTCCCCTTTTCAGCTAACAATTCCACAGGCATTTCCTCGGAACCCTCTTCACATAACGTCATCTCCTTTTTCCTCAGCCCCTCTCCACGGTACCAGTTCTGAGAAGAGATCTTATCGCCAACTTTCGAAGACAAGTTTGGCGATTTTTGGTAAACAATAAGTTTCCCAGGCAGCATAAACAACAATCCATTTCGGGAGAATTCCCGGTTTCCATATTCTCAGCACAGCAAATGTGACTTTTCGAAGATTTTATCGCAGAAAAGTTTGTTTTTAATGAAAGCGATGATTGATGACCGGTGCGAATGTTTGTAATGATAGCGATCTTCGCTGGAAAATTCGCCTGCAGAGCCGTGCGAGGTGCTTGGGTGCAAATTTTGGACGGTCGTGGGGAATGAGAAGATGTGAGGCTGAGCTGGGAATCGAACAAGTTTAGGACTCGCAGACAGCCGAGACTTTACAAAGGAAGTCGTTTCTTGGGCAGTTAAATCAAGGTTAATTAGCTGATTAGATCTTCTTAGACACTTTTGAAGACGTGCACTCGACTTGCACTGCAGACTGCGGCCTTAAAGATCGACCGTATCAGTTCCAACTCGCTCAGTTTTTCGGCGTTTATTCTCGAGGCACACAAAATCGAATAATTCTTTCGACCAACAAAACTCGGGAGGAAGCGTCGACGTCTTCGCACTGCAAAATAAGGGCTTTTGGGGGGATTGGAGGGACAATAAGATGTACAGAAGAAAACTGCGACAAGTGATTCACAAGCGGGTAGAGTGTACAAAGAGGAGAAAGAACAGATTCCCGTTTCGGCGAAGGTCCACGCGGGACTTAGAATTCGTCTTTGCTCCTTCCGGGCGGCAGCGGTAAGTCGAAGATGATCGGGTCGTACTCGCTGCGGAGTTTGTGGTCGCAGATCGCAGCGTTGATGAAGGTCGTGGTGCCGTTGGTGGTGACCCCGCGCATCTGGTGGATGTGCCCGAACACGTGGTACTTCGGCTTCACCCGCATCTCTATCGTATTCAGCAGATCCGCGCAGCCCGCAAGAAGTCCGTCGCACTTCTGCCAGCTGTTGTAGTCGCCGTGGCCGAGCGGAGGCGTGTGCGTGACAAGGACGTCGGTCTTCGCCGGGATGAGATTCCATTTGTGAAGTAAAGCTTGACCCCTGGACCGGTAGAACGAGTAACCGGGCATTGGGTGCCACGGGGCACCGTATACTTTTAGGCCGTAGACCTGAAATGAGATGGTTGAAAGACGGTTTTAGTGCACGGAAGCTAAGAGTTTAGATTGCTGCAAACGGTTAAAAAGGCCAATAATTGGTCCGTTCGTTCTGCTGCTCGCGCAACCAAAAAGTTATAATCAAACACCCAACCGGAACTTCCGAATTGCACCTGACGGCCGATAATTATCTTCGCCAAACCATACACGACAACAGATGACGTACAAAACACTTGACGCCGATCGCGGAACCCTTAGGATCCGCTTTTGGGAGCAATTTGGCTGCAAAGCATGTGTGGTAGGTACTCCTAAGTCCGGTTTTGAATCTTTCAAATATTCAAAAGAAGCCGAAAACAACCAATTCCGTCAAAAATGAATCTAAACTCCCGGACCCCACTCGCGTATCCACATTTCTCCCTCGGAACCCCGAATCCCGAAAACTCTTACATCGACGGACTGATCGCAAAGATAAATGCAATTGGTGAGCATCTCGTACGCCTTCTTGATCCCCAGCATGTTGAGTCCGGCCAGCTGGCGCTCGTTCATGTCCTCCCCGTCTTCGAATCCGAGTTCGTGATTGCCGGCGATTACGATCTTGTATTTGTGCGGCAATTTTCCTAAACTCCGTCCGTTGGATCCGCGGCCACCTCCCCCAACTGACCTATTTCGGCGTTGAACTTGATCACCTCGCCAACGTCGCCGTAATTTGTGAAATCTCCGGCATGGATCAAAACGTCGCCGTCCGGAACCAACGGCAGGATCTCGTGCAGCTTCTCGTGGGTGTCCGAAATGCACACAAACCGAACTTTGTTCTCGTAGATCGGCGCGTCCAGCCTGCACTCGGAAACGTCGTGAACGCACAAACTACAAACAAACGAACAAACCTGAGGGTCTTCGCGGGTTCGCAGATGCGGCCTTGTCGGAGGTACTTCTTCCACAGCTCGACGGGTTTGTTGGAGAGCGGATCGGCGCGCACGATCACTTTGTCCACCATGGCTCCTTGGTTCTTTCTACAGTGTCCTTCCTAGCAGTGTTACGGTATAAAGACCCTGAAAGAGCAAAGAGTGACGGTGGCAGAGGTTAGGAAGTGAGAACGCGAGCGAGAGGGCGCGGCCGGAGGAGGAAATCTATCTAAGAGGCGCGATCACAATTTCGCGCGTCGCCGCCTCGGATAATGATACCAGTTAAGCGCTGGGATCAGCGGACGCCTAAATAGGAGCTAATATCATTGTGGGGAGCAACAAGTTCCTCCGGCCCCTCAGGCGTCGTTCCCAGAAAACGCGGCCGCCGAATCCGAGCGTCGAATCGCGCGAAAGAGGCGAGCGACGGGCGGAGGAGGCGAAGGGCGACCAGCGAGAGACGATAAGAATCTGAGCAAAGCCGATGCCTCCACGACCGATCCTTATCTCGCGTGGTTTTGCGCAATCACCACCTCCCTCGCCCGACGTAACCTGAACAACTCGGAATCCGCGAGGAGGCGAATAGGATTCGGTGGAGCAGAGAATGCCGCCGTTCCACAGCGGAAGTTATCTGATGGGAACGCGGAAAGGAGTTAGTTGAGGGGAACGGAGGAGGGAGTCAACAGGATTCGGTGTTCTTTCAAAGGCGAAAAGGTCCTTGACCATTGGATTAGGGAGTTCGCCTCCTGGCTCCAGGTGTCAAAGGGTGTTCGCCGTTCGCGGAAAACACAAAAAGGAAAACAAATCGGATTTCGGTGCAGGCGGAGAAGTGCTCGGGGAGGTTTGTTTGGGGTTCTTGAGGCGGAGGCGGCAAAAGGAGGTGAAGGGACACACTTAACATTTGCCGGCCGGTTAAACACCGAAAATCGCGGATGACCTCCGGACGACGGACGCGATTCTTGGGCGAAGAATCCGTCGAAGAACGCAGGAGGGGCGCATAGAACAATGAGCGAAGGAAGGAGACGTGGGAAAGAGGAGCCGCTTGGGAGCCGAGGAGGGAACAGGTTCGTTCGTAGTCGGTTAGGTTTCGGTTTGGAAAGCGACCGCCGCCGCCGGCGGGTCGAAAAATTGGGGAAAAGTCGACGAGAGTGAAAGTGATCCGAAGACGAAGACGACGGAAGAAGGCGGCGGCGGTCAATCCGAGTGCGAGATTTCATGGGGCGATCGATGAGCGACGATCAGCTAGATTTTGTGGGTTTAGGCGTGAAAATACGGGAGATCTGCTGAGAAGGAAACGAGGAAATCCGCCAGAGCGCCCTGTGGCTTTACAACACTTCATTTCGAGAACAAGCCTAAATTGCTAAACAGAGGCAAAAACGGGTTCGCGAGATGAAAAATCAAACCACGTCACAAAACAGATTTTACGCTACACGCTTAGAAGAAGTCCTGTTATAGAGTGGACGCGAGAAAATGGGAAAACGAGAACTTTTCGGAAAAGACGCTGCAGAGGAGGAAAGTAAACGGATTAGAAGAGGAGTTTCAGGGTCGAACCTCGCCGATGAGTTGTGAGAAACGTTTGGGAGTTAAAGTTGCCGGTAAGTGCCTCCCATTCGAGCGAAGAGAACAAAAATTAGGTTCCTCTCTCAAGGTCAAAATGGACGCAGTGGCTGTTTGAGTTTAGGAACTGTTTTCAAGTTTGTCGCGCGGAGTGAATACAAGAACACTCGGTTACGGTAGGAGGGAATGATTCCTGGGACTACGGACTGATTTAGGGGTCGAGAGAGATGATGCTACAAGAGCAGTTTGTGGAAGGCGGCTGAAAGCAGCAGGCTAGAAAAGAGCAGAAGATCCAAGAGATTCTGTCGCCTACGTGCAAAATCCAAACATTTCGCTGATTCTCATTGTGGTCAGCCGCCGCTAACTAGGCGGTGCACAGATCAAGGCTGAACTGCGTGGTCTTTTTGGTTTTTCTGTTAAAACTGATTATTTTCGAATTTAACAATTTATAAAATCGGGAGAACCGCGGAAAAATCGATTGCGGAGAAGCAACATTAGGAAAAAGAAGCCGAGACACGATTAGCGTTTCATGAAAAGGACATTTCGACGTCATGGAAGGGGTGTAACGCTAGTTGGCGTGAACCGGTAAACCACTCCTTCCGCGCTCTTTTTTGATTTTGCACAACTTTCGATCGTCTGCGCGAAAATTTTGGAGCAGAGAAAGAAGGTGTCGCTGAGGAATGATTTAGATTTGACGAATGGAATTGAGTGAATCGGAGTTTCCAAAAGCTGATTTCGGAAACACTCAGAGAACAGCCACAAATCAAAGGTAACCACCGACGAATCTAAAACCGAAACGCATCCATCGGCCATTATTCTCCGGTCTAAGTTTACAGGACAATTGAGAACAATAATAAGGAATCCCCACAAAGGTCAACTGCCCACCTCCAATAAATACTCTAATCCAGCCCACAATGGACCGTTTTCGGGTACAGCGGCAGACTCGAGTGAGCACTGAGTCGCCGTAAAAGTTACACCTAGCGAGGCGAAAGTGAGCGTGGCGGATAGGTCGTCAAGGACAAGGAAATGAGCTTCTGGTACCTGCGATTAGCGCCGTTTCGTGCAAATTGAAGAAGGGAAAAAGATCGGAAGAGGACGGAGGACTCCTTGAGAAAAAGACCGGAAACCCTCGAAGAACTTAGAGATTTGCCGCCGAACCCTTTTTCGAACGCCTTTTTGCGTCTTCTCAAGGTCTGCAAGTACACTTCGCGCCTAGGGGAGTAGCCTTGAGGGGACGTGGAGTCGCCGGGGTACCAATTACAAACAGAGTGGACACGGTCCGCCCATCTCTGGAGGCGCTTGAACAGCACGAAACCAGAGAACGAGTCGACTGGTCGTCAAAACATCGTTTCAAATCGGCTGCATTTGCACAGGCAACAACAGATCTTCTTTCGCGCAGAGATCACCCGAATCTTCGCCGGAGCGCGAAGAACCTTTGCCTCGAGGCGCGGCGTCCCGTTCTCCGTCGCCCTTCGCAGACCCAAGACGATGCAACGTGTTCCGAAGGGAAAGATCGATCGTTTAGGAATGCACTGTCTTGATCTCTCTGGGGCGCGAGAGGGGGAGGAAGGCTGGTTCTGAAACCCGCTGCTGGTCAGTTAGTGAGCAACGCCCGCCGAGTGACCGCTGGACGACGTCTTTGTGCACCGCAATCTCAAGATGGGGCGATTTGAGCACAAATCGGGGATGTTTCTTGTGCGGCTGTTGTCGGGATACGATTTATTTGATCGCGTTTAGGCGGCAGCTTGGAATAGAAGCCCGAATAAAATTTCCGGTTTCCTAAGCATCCTCAAAGTCACAGATCGTTGAAGAATCGAACTCAAGAAGCGTTTATTAGCGACCAAAAACTTTTATGAGTGCTTGTGACCCACTACCGGTTTCTGTTTTTCGGGTGTTTTGAGGAAACGAAGGATGGTCGGCTTAGGAGACCAGGGAAGAAGTGATTCCGGTTGGTGCAGAGGCCGCTGCAAAAAAGTGGAAGTAATTACCGAAATTCCAGGAAAAGTGGTCTCTGGCAGAGCGAGCGAAGAGTGGCTTCGGAGGGTTTGGAAGTGAGGTTGTGGATTCCAGGGGATGCTGCATTTCTGAATTTCGCAGACGCAGCTCCGTCTACATGGTGACCCAGACGAAAAAGATCAGACATCCATGACGGCTTTCGCTTGATACTGTCTAGAACCGACAGACGGAGGCCGCCATGTCTGTCTGGGTAGTGATTTTTTTCTGGGCCACCCTTTAAGTTGCCTCCGCCTAGTAGATACCTGTCTAGACACCTCTTCTTCCTGTCTCACGGCATTGTCGAAGAAGCGAACGCTGGAGGACAGTCGGTCTGCAAAGCTCTCTCCTACGAACGATGAACATGTCATCCCTGGAATCCTTTCCCTCGCTCTCTCCTAGTTCGCTGACCCCGGAAATCCCGACACTTTCAGAACCAAATTGATATGCTTCATTTTATTCAACGGAAACATTAAATTAAAGCACTGGCTTCACAGGTCGCCCTCATATCGTTTCTTCCTTCTCTTGGGGCTTCGGTTCTGTGGGCGCAGGCTGATACGCCGGCCGGTACGGGAACAGGCTGTACACGAAGACAGCGATGATGACGAGGGCTGTTCCGGCCAGGAACATCAGCGTCGGGGAGAAGGAGAACAGGAAGGCCGAGGCGATGCAGCTGACGATGATCGCGATGGAGGTGGCGAACGCTTTCAGGATGTTGTCGGCGTATTTCATCACGACCGCGACTACGAGGCCGCCCACGGCGCCGAGAAACACGGTGCTCCAAACGACGATGTCGAAGCCTTGCATCATGCCGTATTCCAACACTTTGCCGCCGTCTTTGACCTGGAAAGATGGGTTCCAAGTTCCTCCCCTGATATAATCAAAATTCTTACCATGATCGCTCCTAGGCCACATGGCAAAGAGAGCAGGGCCAGTTGGATGTTGCGTAGCCACAGGGACACATCGGATCCCTTCAAAATCTTCTCGAAGTAAATTCCAGCGAATCCGGACAGGAAGCATGCCACGATGACGGCGATCAATCCGAAGAGCGGATGCTGCACGCGATCGCTGGATTCAGCGACGGACGCCAACGTCGTTTGGATCACGGCGGCAGTTTGGTTCACGGGAAGCGCCGGTTTTTCATCTTTGTTCTGTAAAATGGAATTGAAAACGAGAAATCCAAAATGGGAAGCTTACCAACTGAACAATGGCGACTCCGGAGAAGAGGAGAACCAATGCGATCCACTGGAAGAAGGAGAGTTTCCGTTGAAGGATCGTTACTGTGAAGATCGCCGTTGTCAGAATTTTAAGTTGATAAGTGACCTGAAATTCAGAGTTTAGAAAAGGAAAGGAGTATTTCGCATCACCATATATGTGGCGGCATCCAGATTCGAAACGGCGTAGTACAAGAGGACGTTTTGCACAACGTAGACGAAGGCTGGGACACCGACTTTGAGTGTGTCGAGCCAGTTAACGATCAGGTGGTGATAAAGAGCGCGCGCTGATCTGGAAATATGAAGTTCAGAAAAAGGAAGACAGTATTGAGGACTTGCCTGGCTATACTCCGCTGTTCGATGGTGAAGATGATGAGGCAGGTGGCGAGTTTGACGACTTCGGTTTGGAAAACGGCGACCGTCGAAAGGAACATTGGCTGCTTCCGGGTCCGGACGTATCGGAGAAGAAGAACATAGCTCGCGTTCTGGAGGACCAAGATGATGAGGCTCGCGTATTTGATGATCAAATCTGTAAGGAATCAATTGAACAATGGAATTCGGACAGAATGTCAAGGAACATTGGTGGAAATCAGAACAAAGCCCACTTCAGTCGCATCACTCAAGCTAATGCAAGCACCCCAAAATGCCCTCCACTTACTCCTAGCATTTCGCCCTCTTCTAGGTAGGCAATCGAGCATTTGTAGCTCTGAGATCTGAAAAGCAGCGGATTAAACGTTGCCTACAGCGACTGTATAGCAGCGGGATCGCATCCGGGGATGACGGCAGCAGATCGGGGCGGAGATAAAATAGAAAATGTTTTGTGCTCGCAGTGAATTAGAAAAAGACTTCAAGAGCAAATAATGCGTGCGTGGAAACTAAATACACGCACCGTTTGCGATGCTTGAGGGCGCGGAACCCAGAGGCGCCGGACTTTCCGCGGGACCAGATCCGAATCTCCCATCTTCCCACGAGGTGAAAGCGCCGGAATGGTGAGCGAAAATGAAAACATGCCTTCTTGTCTCCTTCATCGCGTTTTAGACGGTTTCCCAGACAGCAGCAATTTCAGACTTCCACTTGGAGCTTCGAGCCAGACGCCACGATAATTCATCAGACGTCTTGAAATTGAAAACCCCCACAGTACTACTTTCTTTCTGGCTCAGGGTGCATGAGGGCCGCAGCGACTTTGGTGGAAGCAGTTCCTGAGCGCGTGAAGCTGGGAAAGTGGAAAACTACGCCCGTTATTCGCTTAGATCAGGTTTGTGTTTCGAGAGGATAACGTGTTCAAATAGTTTAGGCGATTTCAGGAAAGAACTCACCCTTGGACCGGGAACGGCGAGAACGGACTTCCTCTCCGGAAGCGACCATCTGCAATGGATTCAATTGGACTCAATTCCCAGGATTCGCCTCGATCAAGTCCATCTTCGCGCCACTCACCTCTTCCACGTCTTTCTCTGTCTCCTCCTCCTTCCCGTCCTCTTCTGTTGGCTCCTTCTTCACCTCCTCCGCCTTCTCCGGGACTTCTTCGGCTCTCTCCATCCCGACTTCCTCGGATTCCGCGTCCTTCGGCTCCTCTGTTTCCTTGGGCGACATTCTTCGGCGCTAAACGGGTGCGAATAAACGATGTGTGGTCAGTCTGCCGCACCCGGTGATCGGAGTCGAGTAGATCCCGATGCGGAGTGATAACGCGCTGGTGAGCAGAGGAGGCGGCGAAGGAGGAAGCGGAGGAGGAGGAGAGGAGATGGTATCGATCGCGGTCATAACGTAAATATTTGCATTTCCATGACACCGCGTTCGTTCTTTGGGATATAGTTTCACGAATAGCTCAGCTGTTGACCGCGTTTGCGCGCTCTTTGTGGGGTTCGGGAAAAGCTAATATCGTCAGCGATCAGTGTTTCAGGCGGACGCTGAGTGGAAGATTGCCTAGATACCTGGGATCGGCGGCTGAAGCGAAGATATGGGCGCGATGGATTCAATTTCGGGGGCATTGTCATGATTCTCCCCGACCACCCCTTCCACGTAAGCGTTTATGCTAATGTTGTCGTTTTGATTAGAATCTGAATTTGTGATTTTAATGGACTGCTAACCGCAAACTTTGATCGAGATTAGGGTCGACGAAGGTAAAAATGGCAAAATGATTAATACCAAACTGTTTAGAACAAGAGCAA
>KN166402.1:98397-119853 GCA_000757745.1 Steinernema scapterisci
GCAGCTGATAACGCGACGTCAGCGCCGCCGCCTTCGATCGCGTTGAAGGGGATGAAGAAGAACAAGAAGAAGTGAGCCGGATTGACAGAAATTGTTTGGAAAAACATGGATTCCAGCGGATTCTGCGAAATTATACACCAAAGAGCTGAATTCCAATTCACGAATCGAGCACGTTCTTCAAACATTACTCAGCGTCGCCGACGGCGCAGATTTCGACGAGCACGCATACCGTAACTGGGACGAATCCGGGCTGATTCACGACGGCAAACGAAAAATTCTCTTGTAACGAGGAGGAGGCCAGGCGGACAAAGGCCCCCAGCAAGAGCTGCGGCAAAGGCCGGTCATTAAAGAGCGTGGTTTCCCGCGTTACTAAGGGCGACAACGTCATTTCCGGCGCTTTTGCTCCAGGGTGCCAAAACGTGTCAAAGCGGACCCAACACATCTGTCACGCTCATATCGCGTGACAAATATCACTTTTCCAGATCCCCGGAGCCGTGCTCGGGACAAGGACAACTCGGGCTTTGTGGCTTAGAATCGATCGACACCAGCAGATGACCGGCGGCCACAATGTCTGCCAAGCCCACGGCGGAGCGGAGGACAGCTGCGGCGATTTCGCCTGGTTAGGCCGTGATTGGGAACAAGAGTCGTTGATGAGGCGACGACGGGGAAGAGAGCGCTGAAAATAAGGTAAATCGGCGTTCCCAGGTGTTAAATGAGTCGAAAATCGTGACGATTTACGCCTCAGGATCGTTTTGTACTTCTGTTATGACTGCACCGTGCTGGAACGAGGCGAGCTGTGGCGCCGCCGGCTCGCCGACCTCTAAACTGTGCCATTTGTTATTCCAAAACATCTGCGTTCTCCCTTTCGTCGCCTTCTTCTTCCGATTGGACCGGACGGCGGCGTCTTCCTGTCAGGCATTATCCTCCTCGCGCCCTCCCTCGCGTCTTCGACGACGAAGCCTAAACGACCCACTTTTTTTAAGTTGCCGGCATAATGGCCCTCGTTTTCCTCAGCAAGTCGCGTTCTTCAGCCGACCAAACCCATTCGATTTATTATAAACAACCCAAGCGTGCAAACGCAACAAGAAGAAACGAATCAATAACAATAAATTAACTTTGGGAATTGGCGAAAGTGATAGAAATCGAAGGAAAGGAAGTGATGACGATTAGAGAATGTGGGGAGGCTAGGAGATCTTCGGGAGAGGGAATAGTGCATAGATGAGATCAAGGCGAAAATAGCACCAAGTGAAAAATATTTGGAATGAAGAGGAGATAAGGTGGGATCAGAAGGTTTGGATGTTCCGGCACACGCCGCATCCCAAGGCGAATTCTTCGCCGGACGGTGGATGGGCGACTCGGAGGGGACAAGAATCCACCTCGAGTTTGGTGGCTTTGGGGCCAGCCGGACATGCTGGGAGAAGATGCTTAGGTAGGCACATGAGGCGCTGGAAGTCGTCGTGGCAAGAAGCGCAAAAGTGCGTTGTTCCGAAGCAGAAGTACACAGCGACCGAGCAGCAGAAGCGGCACTTGTATTCGAGGTAGTCGACGCCGTGACGAGCGCACACTTGGGCTCCAGTCGTGTCCGAGCATCCTCCGCAGATCAGTTCTTCGGGGTTGTACTGGGAAGATTCCAGCGCCTCTTGACAGCGGCTTTCTCCTCCGAAGTACGCCTTGTTGCACTTGAAGCACATCACGTACATATAACGATCCATGGCAAAGACTTCAGGCTGGTTGTAGAACTCGCTTCGTTCGGAAGTCAGCGCGGGAGTGTTCAGAAGACCGTCGTATTCAAGGCGAAGTTTTGCTTTTGTTGCGACTTCTTGGTACAAAGCCGTGAGAGGTTCGAGGAGGTCCATTAAACTCGGGTGGTCGATCTTAAACGGAGAAGTCACAAGTATTGCGAGGAGAGAGGAGTAAGTAAGTACCTGTTGACGACAAAGAGGGCACTGCATAAACTGGAACACAATTCTGGGTCCAACCCAGCGCTTCTCGAGAACTGTTCTCACACAGTGGAAGTGGAAAATGTGCGCGCATTTGAGTTGAATGCAGGGAGCGCCTCCGAGTCGATCTGTGAAGCAGATCACGCAGAGATCATCTGCATCTTGGCGGGCTTCTAAAGGAATTCTTGTCAGATGAATCGTTATATAAGTACAGTATTCCCATACCTGAAGTTCTGCACTGCAAACACTGCAGGCACTCTTCTTCGTTCACAATGCCACAACAGAGATGCCCGCATGGGTGCGTCTTCTTGCACGAGTTTTCGGCCAGAGCTACGCATTCCTCGTGGTTACAAACTCCCCGGAGAATCTGCTTTTCGCTGGCCAAAGTGTTCGTGCAAAATCTGCATCGATTGCGGTTTGCACCGGCAACCACATTGGCGATTCCGGAGAGGAGGCCTCCGGACACATTTCTTGATAAAGGTTCGCCTTCTTCAAAGAATTCGTTGGTCGCTCCGGTCCCGAATTCTACCATTCCGTTGAAGGTCGTTCCGTGAAAGAGAATCTGGAAATGAGGAAATCAGTTTCGAGCCGAAGCAATCCTGCTTACCAAGAAAGCGCCCAATCTAAATCTTGTACAAGCTTCGTGGATATCCACTTGCGGAAGCGCATTAGATGATCCAACGAGTTGAACAGAATGGTTTCGATTGCGCTTGTTCAAGTGGAGAACTGTAAAGCATTCCTTGCAGAGCGAACAATCGCAAACTTCACAATAAACGTTTGCAGTCGTGTATCCGTCGTCGTGGTTATCGCAGAGAGGGTCGGGCTCCTTAGATACTCCTTGCTGAAACGCTTCAAATTATCATAAGATCTCAAAAGAAACAATTTACCGATTGAATCCATGAAGGCGAAAGCTGCAGCCATTCGACATCCTTCAGCAGACTCAGCGCCGATAGAGATATCCAGAATTTAGCGCTTTTGACAATCGCCGTGTTCTTGACGGACCGCATCGAGTCCGAAGATGTGACGAGGCTGGAAACGTCGCCTGAAGCGTACCGGACCAACTTCATAATGTTGTTAGCCAGAGCTGTTCTAATGGCGAGAGCCCAGTTCTCACTGAATTCACTGCTTCTGAAACATCTATGCTTAGAAAAGTCAAAAAGTCTTTAAAAACTTACGCCACTTCGCTTATCAAATTCCTTACTAAGCGACCGATTTCTACTGTAGTTGTTCTGTCAGTTCTCCAGTGGGCCGGGGCGTCCACGACGTGAGACGCTACGGTGGCTGATGCCACTGAGTGACTGGCCTTGTCCTTGACTTGCAGAGTTACCACTTTGGCGACACAGGCTAGGAGATTCTCCAAGAACTGGATCGTGTCGACTGCAGAGGGTTTGAAGAGGCAGATGAGCCTTTCGATCGTTTCGATGACTTGGCATTGCACAACCTAAAAAAACAAAATTTTTTGAATCATGGAATTACTGCAACCTGTGGGGCAAACAGAAGAAGTTCGCTGAGGGTGATTAAAAGGTTGTTCCGGACACTGAAAACTTCAAGTCCTTTTCGAGATCCGCAGATCTTCACGAGCATCACCATCAGACCGCAGGCGTAGGAGTAGTTGCGCTTGAAACGGTCCCTAAGCGTCGCCACTTCCCTGAAATTCGGTTTCATTAATACTAAATCGTATCCAAGTTTTCCCACCTCTCCAGGGCGTTCACCATCTGCATACAAACGTAGGTTTGCAGCGGTTGAAGCTGCACACGGCTGAAGAGGAGATCCAGAACTTGCTGCCGCAGAGTCCCATTTTGGTCCTGGGCGAACTCGTCGCCGAAAGCCTGGGACGCGATGGCTTGGAAGAGGGCGAAGGCGTCGATCTGCGTAGTGCTGAAGAGGAGTTGATGCGAAGGCGATGGGCGGAGAGGACTTCGCTGGTTCAGCTGCAGCTCGTTGACGCGGAATCCATACGTGGAAATCTTAAATACGGACTATTTACGAAAGTTATAACCCGATATTCTTACCTGTCGAATGCGGACGGACTGATCATAGCCTTGGATGATAATCTTGAGTACGGAAACGCCTGTCGCGCAGACTTTGATCCAGCCGATAAAGTCCTAAATGTGAAAACGTGAAAATCGCTGTGCAAGTGCGACTTTTCCTAAATTCACAGCACGACCCACAGACGGCGAATGAAGAATTCAGACAAATTTTGTCTTCTTTCGTTTGGCTAGACAGTTTCGTCCGCTTTCGTCTGAGGATGTCTGTAGCTGACTATTCCTGGTTAGCGCGGAGCCGACGACCGGTCAGATTCGGCATCATTTACATGGAAACACGACCGATCGCTTTCTATTCGACCACTGCGAACGATCAGTTTCAGACATACTGTAATTAGACGCCAGACGAAAGCCGGCGTGCTTTTTCCAAAAAAGAGTCTTCTAGTCTCGTAGACCTAACTCACCATGTCTAGACTCGCCGCGTACAAAGTCTGTCTCATTCCGCCCTTGTCCACGAACTGGAACGAGAGATTCGAAGTTCGGAAACCCGCGTCTTTGATGTTGTCGATGTAAACTGCGACCAATCTCGCGGAAACGTTTTCCAGGTTCATCGCGATCGTCGAAGGCCGTTTCTTGTCTTCGTCGCCACTTTCCCAAAAAGTGTCAAAGCTCCCATCGGTCAAGCAAACAACCATCGCTTGGCGACTCGAAGATTCGAAGGCGACCGACGAAGAAACGTCGCTCAACTCCTTCTGGGTGTACTTTATCAGCGCTTGGTCCGCTTCGTGGGGAACATCGGGACTCTCCCCCAGCGTCGAGCTCTCCTCGTCACCGATCCACATGCTGTCGGCTGATCCATCGGAGAGAACTCCGGCGACCGTGGACAGGACGTTGCATATCAGCATCAGAAGGTCCTAAATGGTCCGTTTAAAGATTCTCTATGAATTGATAATGTTACCTGTTCATGCGCAGTAAGCTGGAACGTCCACGCCTTGAAGCAGAGGCAGCGGAGCGAAGAACTGACGCCGCTGGATTGGAGAATGACGGCGATCGTGTAGAGGAACGAATGCATGTGAGTGACCATCGAGTTGGCGATGGGCCCGGCGAGGAAACAGATACGCCAGGGATGCGGAAGAAGCTTCAGCTTGGTTGCCAACTGGATATTCTCTGTGAACCACTGGCTGAGAGGAGCGTATGATGATAAGGCAGTAAGGTAGTGCCAGATAACGTCCAGAACACTGAAAGAAATCATTTTATGAGAACTTCTCCAGGTTTCGTCATACCTGGATTCGGCGGAAACAAGTCGCAGAAGCCAATTCCAAACCCGGAAGGCATGGGTGAACAAGATTGCCCTGACCACCGCTTGGGAACAAGCTTCCCGAACACGCCGTAAATCGTGATGCTCGATGACGAAGGCCAAAACGGGCCGTTGAAGCACAGATCGCAAGCCCGATTGGACCATGCTGTTAGAAGTCACGCTCAAAAGCATGTGATCCTCTTCGTTGTTCGGGCTGTGGATCGACATTCCTTTCTGCATAATCGACTTCAAAGCGATCGAGGGACTCTGGAGCACAGCCAAACTGTGTCCTCGACCAATATTCTCCACGGTCGTCCTTCGCGCATTGTTCGCCGAGCGAAGTTTATCGCCAGAGGTCGAAGAGACCGAGAGTTGCTTCGGCCCTGGGTCGCTTGCGTGGGAGAGGTTGCGCACGTAGGACTGACTCGAGGTCGAAGTTGCCCGCATCTTTCCAGCTTGTTCCAGGCACGGAGTCGCTTGGATGCTCACCGATTTAAGCGATGTCGGGGTTACTGTAGAAGTAGGGAAGAGGTTAATGACCCAACCGGAGGCACTTGTGGAGGAGTCTTTGCTCTCGAGTTCCATCGATGAGTTCAGCTCGAGAAGGAACATTGCGTTCTGCTTTATGACCGTTTCGGGACTGAACATGTTCGACATTCGGAATTCGCGCCATCGTCGCGTTCTCTCCTATAATCACAAATTAAAAAATTTGGATCTCTCGAGATTCATCAAACCTGCTGCATTCCTTTGCTTCCCATTTTCGTTTGTTTCCTTCTGCAAGCCTGACACATTAAGTAGAACGTAGTCCCAGCCGTGCCTCCGTAACCGCAAGTTCCACTCCAACCGTTCGTATATTTGCCAAAGCTGTTGAATCCATGGCCGCCCGAAGAACCTCCACATCCTGGATGGGCGATTCTCATATGCGCAGCTACAGGATTGGGGAAATACTCTTCGCACAGCTCACAAAGTTCTTTAGAGCCTTTGGAACCGTCACTCGACTTGTGATTCTGGAAACATTCTCATCAAAAGGGGTGAAGAGTTCAAAACAAACCTGATGGAGATTGTTGGTGATTGGCTTTAGCGAAAGCTGTTTCACAGCTGGTGGACTCGGAAGGATCAAGTTCTGATCTATGCACGCCAGAATGGCGGACATAATCTCTTTCCAGAGGCGGATTAGAGATTGGAGAGGCGCCGGGATCATCATGGCGAATTCGGGGCGTAGACTGTTCACCAGCGAAACCTTCTGGAGCTCTGGATGGCATCTGAGGAAAGTGGCACAAGCCATGGCGTCCTTGACGAGGCGCTCGTGCCATAGAAACGCCGAGAAAACGCTCCTACAGCAATCGGCAATCGCCGGCTTCAAAGCCTTTACAGGCGTTCCATTCCTTAGAACAGGAGTATTCGGTTGGCTCAACTTCTTCGGGAACTCTTCGTCTTCTTCGTTTCCATTCGACATCTCTCTTGTCACGGACATCTTCCGGTGCAGAACTGTTCTCCCGTCGTCGTCCTGCGCTCGGACGTAGCGCCCATTATCCTTCAAACGCAGCCAAACCCCTTCTCGATTGTGGATCCACCCGTCAGTGAAGAGTTCCGCATGGTTCTGAAGGGAGATTTCAGAATGGCCGCTTGTGGAAGGATAATCGAAGACGGGGACGCCGTTGGGAGTTGCCGGGATTTCGTAAATTTCGTCGGCTTCGATGAGAACGGATTGATCCGAGGGTTTCGCGTTGGCAGGAGGTAGTTCGGACGTCTTTTCGCGCGATAGCTCGCCACAGATCGTCAGGTAGGTCCGGTTCAGATGCTTGTTCTTTTGAAGACACCAGGCCTGAAATTCTTCGTTGTTAATTTTTTTATGAGAACAGAAATAATACCTGGGAGTTGAAGTGCGATGTGCAGTATAAGGATATTGTTTCATCGGCCAATCGGAGCCAAATGCCGTCTGGATTTTCGAGCTGCTCAATGTAGGAAACTACGCAATCTCGAGGCAGCAGGCCGATCTGGGTTGCATTCAGAGCTGGATGTGATCGGATACGGACTCCTTTATACAGATTGGCGTTTTTGGAAGAGGCGAATCGCGCTCTAGAAAGAGCAACGCGCTTTCTTCGTTTGATGCTCGCCGGTGGGGGCCTGGCCACATGGTTCTGGGGAGCGTCAGTTACGTCAATAACGTAGCTCTGTGGTAGTTGAAATCCATCCAACCGACACTCAACACGGTACGTTCCTGGCTTTCTGGGACACCACTCGCCAACAAAGCTAAATTATATAGATACACCTTAGAATTCCAACATGGTTCTGCGACTCACCAAGCGTCGTGCCTCGGGGACATCTTCACCGAATCCTTCATTACTACGTCACTGAGATACGCCATGCGAAGTTCCTCGAAGGAGTAATCGGCGAAGATGGGCATCATCGTGATTGACATGTAGCGCGCTTTGTTTAGGTACGTTGGACGGAATGGGTCTTGAATATGTTCCATGACTTCCTTCGGGAGCTGTGTTTCGATTGTATTCGACGTCTTGTGCTGCATTTCTTCTAGAGAAGGCGTCGAGGACGAAGAAGCTTCTGCGTCGTTCGCGGCTCCGGTCCTCACGTTGACCTCCACGCTCATTGAGGAGCTCTCCGCGTACCTTCCGAATTGATCTTTTGGGATCAAGCGAATCTGAAAGCTTGCGTTATACCAAATATACTTTTCTAAGACTCACCTCGACCGGCTTTCCCACGTGGATCTCCTCTTCAGAGATACTCAACTCTGACGTGTTCGTATCGACCACAGGCTCATGCATAAGCCACTTCGATAGCGTCCCGGCTACCGTACTCGCTGACCCACGCATGAACTCTCTCAGGAATTTGAGATCCTGGGTCAGCGGAGCTTGAGGCAGATTTCGCGTAAGGACTTCGTGAACAGAAGGAATGTGAGACATGTTGAGTCCCTTGCGTAGGAGTGACCCGTGCTTTCGGATGAGGTCATTCGTTTCCTCCTCGCAAACTGCCAATTTCCCAAGAACTTCTTTGTCGCCGGACACTTGGATCAGAAGTCGGCAAGCATTGGCGCAAATCCATGTCAGTTCTTGCTCGAGAATCTGGTTGGAGTTCTGGTCGGATTGCGCGAACCCAGAGACCGTGCATCGGTATCCGTACATCTAAGCCGACTTCGTTATATCGAATGCCTCGTAACATCCCTTACCAAATCATCGGGCAAATCCTCATTCCCGACGCCGGTTTCCAAAACAAACCAGAGAGAGTTCCCTGGGATCAATATCATTCGTTCTGGCCAATCCTTCCTCATTCCCGAGTATCTTCCTACAGGGATATACCGGCCACATCTGTCGGCAACGTAGATGAAGAGAGCATCCGAAGGTTGCATGGTGCAGCATTCGTCGGCGAAATCGATGGAAACGAATTCAACCGAAGAATCGAAAGAGACGATTTCCGAGTGGATATGCTGCCGTTTATAAGGATGCGGGGATTCAATAACGGCCTGAGTTCCGCGAGAAATGCTCGCTTCGACCGACCTGTAAAGTGTTGAATTTGAAACATTTTTCAAAACTGATATTACCTGTGGAATCTCTTCTCACCTCCCACCGGCGACCCTCCTCCAGGACCGTTATCGCCTCCGTTTAGGCTGGAAATCATTGGAAGAAGCTCATCCAGCGTCGCCATCACATCCAACGCGTTCTTGGAATTCGATTCCATGAGAACCGTTGCGTATCCGGCGATCTGGCAACATAGCATTCGATCCCAGGACGTGAGTCTACGGGAAACGATAAGAGCGGACAGCTTCGTTGATAAATGCCGAAGGAGAACGAGGAAGAGTTTCGTATTCTAAGATCCATAGATTAGAAAAAGAACTCTTCTTAATCGCTTACGTTATCCTGAACTCCAGTAACAACGTTCTTCTCTTCGACGTCGGCTATCGAATAAAGCAGAAATGGGATCTGGCCTCGCGAGATCGACGTTCCATTCACACTCAACGAACAGGGCAAAAACTGGACTTTGGAGCTGTTCGAGATTCGGACGCTCGAAACTCCGTTTTCCCCGCAAAACGTCTTTCCTCCGCTCATCGAGAGGCGCACAGCATAGGTCACTCCAGGCTGAATCTTCACAGGCCGATGGAGACGAATGATAGAAACTTCGCGATTTTGCCGCTCGATTTGAGGTTCGCGGATCGTGCCCATAACCTTTTCCAACACGCACCACTCTTCATTGGCCGTTTTCCCATTGTTTTGGAGAATCTCGCATGTAAAGAGGTAGTCCATATTTAAGGCTCCAACGTAAACTCCGACGCCGTGAACGGATAATCCGGGACTTTCGACTTTGAAGCCAATGGCGTCCGCGGATCCGTTGTTCAGGTCCCAGCTCAATTGAGAGGAAGTCCGGCGATACCTGGAATAGTTTAAATATGTATTAGCTTTTTTAACTTTATGCAAACCTGTTCGAGGTTTGAATTATCGGAGGTCCGTTAGTTCCCTTATTGTCGGGAAGGATGAGCTCCTTAGCGATGGTTACAATGAGTTTATGCGCCGCTTCTTTCAGTTTTAAATTGCGACGGTTCTAAAAGCAATAATATATTAAAAAGCCACAGGCACCATTCCCACCAGAGGTTCTCCTGTTCCGGGTTGAACAAAAGCAATCTCGAACAAAAATCTGATGATGTTCTGCATATCCACAAGTCGATTTCTCTTCTCCGCCGCCTTCGGGTCAATCTGCTCCGTCAGGAGATTTGTGACGTCCTTGATCCGCTTCGATTTCTCCGACAAACTGCCGAAATCATCGATTTGGGAAAGGAAGATAGGAAGCAAGTTTTGCTTCTTGCAGAGCGACCTCATTAGAGCCACAAGAGCCCAATCTCTTACAGGTGAGGACATCAAGCAAGCGAGGCGATCTAAGATTACGGTAGGCGAAGGAAGAAGTATCGAGCTGCAGGAGACGTAGAGGCTGATAGCCTCTTCCATGAGCTGGATCTGAACGTGATCGTCCTCCATGACGCTCTGGTTCGCCAGTTCGAACATGGCGTTAAGTGTTGTGGAGAGTTGTCCCACGAGGTTCGCGAACTGATCGCTGAAACTGTCATCCGGTTCGTCTTTTCCCGACGAGGAGTACAGGTAATTCAAGTAGATTCTGAATGCCAAATAGCCATTAAATCCCAACCCTGTACAGTAATCCTACCCAATAACACGCATAGCGAGTGTGCTTATCGCTGTACATCGCTCCCTCTTCCACATCAGAATCTCAGCTTCTTCGGCCGAAGGAACCGATATCACCATATCCAGAGTTTGGGTTACAGCCCATTTCAGGATATCCATCAGATGGCTAAGAGCGCTAGGGGTGATGTTGAGAATCGTTGGCGAAGTGAACATGGAAAGAAGCGATATTTCCGATATCTGCTGCCTACAATTAACCAGCTTAACACAAGGTTTCAGAATTGAAGCTTACCGTTCTTCTTCTCCGCTCGTCCTGGAAGTCGTCATGGCTTGGCTACTTCCACTGGCGTCCTTGTCGTTTTGAGCAACGGCCCTGTAAAGAATGTCCGGGATCTGGCCCACGTTAACGTCAGTCCCGTTATTCGACAAACGTGAGTTCCGGAACGTAATCTGGACTCCGTCATCGCCTTTCACAACTGCGAGGCCGTTTGAGCCACAATCTGAGCTTGGGCCGTTGATCTGAGCCCAGATTATGTACCAGTGGTTGGCCTTCAGAACGACCGGGTTCGGAAACTGGATAGGCGCCTTTTCCCTGGGAACGCATTCGAAGAGCATTTCGTCAGTTTCCCCCAAAAGCGCGATGTCATGTTCATCGTTTTCTTCGCCTACAAGGCTGAACAGCTTCAATCTAAAAAGAATAGATAAATTCGGATTCATCAAAAATTCCTACTTTGCTATGTATTCTCCACGACCGCCAAAGAGTCCGACGCCGTAAAATCTTATATCCACACTGGGCTGGAACTGAACGGCTTCCACGGAATGAGCCGAATATCCCCATCCGCCACCGAAATTCTGAAATCGGCCAATCGTGTTGTAGCCGTGAAGAAGGCCATCGGACGTTTTGTCCATGGAGTTGAATTCTCCCTGGTCATAATCGTCCATGTTCCCGCAGATCAGTTTCTGCAACAAGAATCTATTCACGTGAAGCAACGAATGTGACTCACCTTGACTTCTTCCCTCGGAGCTGTAGCCATAACCGTGGTCACATACACCGAAATCAAAATGCTGATCGCGAGCTGAGTGTCGGAGAGACCAATTTCGGGTTCAAGTGGCAGAAGAAATTCCGGAGCTCGTAAGAATTCAAAGTTTTTGCCTACGCTTGTCGATAGGGCATTTGGCTGGGATGTGGAAGAGGTGGAGGAGCTATACATTTGAACGCGCATCTCTGCGGAGTTGTAGGAGAACATCAGATCGTGGTTTGGTTCGAAACAAAAGCTGAATTTACATGATAACGACAGCAAGTAAAATCGCGATGAACCTCGTGTAGAGTCCATGAGGTCCTAGCTGATGTTGGTGGAATAGATTGTGCCGTCTTCTTATGACGACGTAATCCTTCCCGACCTCGCTTGGAAACACGAAGATGCTGTTTTTGTTCGCCGTAATCTGAAAAAACAAAAGTTATTTATAAGATGTTGGCAACCTTTATCTCACCTGGCAGTCGGCTAGATTCTCTTTGCTGAGCATCTGCTTGTGCGTGTGGATAAACGTCGTATCTCCGCTGGCTCCAACCCAGCCTGCGGTGACGCCTCCAGAGCTACCGTATCCCGGCACAAAGCCAGGTTTTGCGTGCCAATTCTTATCGTCACTTTCACGACCAAGCTGGCCGGACCTGTGTGCGCCGAACGTGATCACACGTCCATCGACTGTCCTAAGGACACAGTGATTCGCTCCAGCGGCCACTTGGATCACTTGGACGTCCGGGCCTAGTTCCACGAGGTGAGGCGTTTCCTTCCTCGACGTGTCACCGGTTCCAAGTTGTCCATGGCAGTTGGATCCAAACGTGAAAACACGTCGATCGGCGGCAAGAATTATTGTGTGGTAGTTTCCACAACTGACCGCTGCCACTTTGATGTCCTGGAGTCGTCCAGGAGGCAGCATCATGTTAGGAGGAGCCATGAGGTCCGTTTCTACCTTAGCCTCCTCATCGGCGCACGTTCGGCAGATTCCACATCTACAAAAAATTCCTTAGAAACTACAATAAAATTATAGCTGATACCTTAAGCACGGCGTTTCGCCAGGTCCACACTGGCACAGCACTTTGCTCTTTCGATCGGCCATCGCTACGCTGGGTCTTGGACAAGCTTCGCCCTTCGCGGAGCATCTGCCACAAGCGGCGCAGATAGCCGACATATCTTCCATCCAGAAATGCTCTCCTTTCGCGCAATAATTACCAGGAGGGGAAGAAACTTGAGTTGCGGAGTCGTTGGGAACATCCGTTGGGGCAGGCTACATCGATTCCGTTAAACAACTCTGATACTCTTTGGAACCTACCGGCTTAGGTCGACCACATTGGTTTATGTTGTTTAAGCCCCACGTGTAAACGTGTCCTTGTCGGCTAATCGCAACCGCGTGGGTTTTCCCAAGGTGTATGGAAACGATGAAGACGTGTTCCAAGCCCAGGATCAGCCCAGTTTCCGGATTCGTTTGCATTGCATGACGTCCTTCGGCGAACGCTTTGCCGTTTTCCGTCACGTAAGCAAAGCATCCAGCAGCGACTGTGGCGCTGACGCATCTTCTCCTGAAATTCAGATAGTTACGAATCATCATCAAAATCAGAAACTTACTTGTTGGGAGTATGAAGCTTCCGGAGTTTGCCGAGAGGTACCTTCTGATGTGTTTTGTGGTGCCTGACTCGAGCAGGCGATGAGCTGGCTACTTCGTAGCGCGTACCCGCCACCCAGAGATTTCCTGAACCCGATCGGAGGACGATATGTTCGGAGTCCGGACTGACTGCCAAGGAAACAATCGGTTCTGGCAGCACTAGTTCCATCCAAGATTTACCCGTGTCCTGAAAAAGAGGTTGAAGACGGAAAAGATACTTCGACCAACCTGAAGTCCAAATCGAGCGCCATTACCCGCATAGAACACTTTTCCATTTCGGGCCAGCAACAGAGCCACGTCCTTGCTCATATGTAGATCAGACGCGTGGCTCTGGAGGCATTTCGGGAGAAAATGGGGGAGTTGGCACGGGGACCCGTTTTCTGTGGCTCCAAAGGTTTGGTAGCAGATATCGGCAAGACGATATCGATGCCTTTGTCGAGATTCCATCATCGGGGAGAAGTTCTCGTCCAGGGGCGTAATCGTGAGATTCGCGGACTCGTCAATCTTCGCTTGATAGAACGACGAAGTCGAATTGTCCACGAAGAGGACTCCATCGACGACGGAACTCCTTAAAATGAGTTCGCCGATTTCTTGAAGGCTTTCGTTATCGAGAACCCAGATCCTGGACGAATGACGTCTTCGGAGGTAAATGGTCCTCTCACAAGCGGCCAACCAAGTGCCTTTGCTTGCCTTCAAAAGCGTGTTCGAGGCGTAGAGCTTCCCGACGATGGTTTCCGAGAGGCCAGTTCCCAACTTGAAAATGCCGTGGCAGTTGAGAACGTACACAAAGGCGCCTGTAAAATCAAAGTTGAACATATGCCGTTAACGGAACTCCTACCATCGGTGGCTATGCAACCGACAAACTTGCGATCGGCGCTCGCAATCGGAGAAGAGTCCATTAGATCAGGGAGATTGAAGGCCATCAGGGAATCGTGGTCCGTTAAGCATCGTTTCCACCAATTCGATGATCTAAATGACCAAAATATTACATTCGATTCAATCGATTTGGATCGCTTACGAGTCCACAAATCTCGCTTGAGTGTGGATAAAATTCTGGACCACTTTGGTCATATTATGGTAGTTCTCCGGCATGGATACGAACTCCGACTGGCTCTAAAAATCACGTTTAATTCGTGTTGACAGCGAAAACATCCTCACCGACGTAGTTGCCTTTTGTTCGGAAAGAAACGCCGAGCACGCGGAGAGGAGAAGTTCCGGGTATCCAGCGGCCGTGGAGAGGCTCAGCATGCAAGCGCTTGCAATCGACGAAACTGTGTTTGAACCTGAAAACGAGACGAATCAGATAAAAATTCGAAATCAAAGGGACTCACCATCTGATTTGAGTTGACGGAGTAGCGAATGCATGCTGAGAACCGTCGCCGGCGCTTCGTTTTGAAGTGCATCGGGTCCGAGCGACTGGAGAACTTTGAGAAGCGATTCCAGCGCTTGTACGCAAAGATCGGGATCCCTTCGGTTCAGTTCCAGAAGAATCGAAAAGAGCGACGTGAGACCGATTGAAACAATCGCTGAATTCCCGGAGGCGCGGTGGTTCTTGCCGCTTTGGTAAGCCAAACAGGAGCCGATGTTCGCCAGAGGATCACTGGCGTCGTCCTGTGGCTTCGGTTCGCATAGCGAAGCGTATCTGAAAACGCAAAAATGAATAAAAGATATATTTGAAGTACAACAATAATTAGCATCTAAATATCATTTCAGACAAGTATGCAGATCGCAAATGAGTTGTGTCGGAGACTCCAAAAGAGTCTCTCTGCTTTGAATGTCTCGTTATCGCGAGTTTCACCAAACTTTTTCGGTTAAAACCAGACACCGACAATAATCAGACATAGACAAACCCAAACAGACAAATCCGTCTAAACTCACTTCAATGAAACGGTCCTCGAAAGCGCGTAAACGCCGAAAGACGAAGGCGCGGCGACGACCTGGAGCGCCCGAACCACGTCGGCCCACAATTCCTCCTGGACGCCTTCATCGACTTCAGCTGCGTCGATACCCTCACGGTGCTCTGCGATCTCGCCGGGAACGGTGAGAATCTGCGCCTTCAGCAGCGAGCGAGCGACGATCTCCAGAAGCCGTGAGTTCCGCTGCGTGGAATCCGCGCGGAGGAACGCGAGAGGCGGCCGGGCGAGCGATTCGTCGTCCTCGTCGACCGATGCAAATCGGTCGAAGTCGCTTGTGACCAGATTCCTTAAATGGTACGACATCGACGCGGCGGGCCCATCTGAAACGAACAATTCTATCTTTTGGGTCTCCCAAACACGGCCACCGAACACAATCGTTTACAATGCTGCAGGCAGCTGTGCGCGCGTCCCTCCTCGCGACATCGCTCGCGACAATCGCGCGAGCGTGAGAATATCGATCGTTTTCCCATTTGTTGGAAGACACCATTCGAGAGTGGCCAGCGTGCCTGTTTCGTGCCATCCCTACTGAAACCAATTTCCGTTTTTTTATTATCTTTATTATCAAGTAAGACAAAACATATAATCTAAATAAATAACTCAAGTGGCGGCAGCCACACCGGGTTTCACATTCTTGGCAGCGATGTATGTGAGGTTGGAAGTCTTTGCCGGATGTGTGTAGGAGCAATAGGCATTCTGGCAAAGTTTACCATACCGGCAAAGAGGGTGCTGGTACATGCACCGTTCTCCAAACCTGCAGTGCGGGAACTTCGAGCACGGGATCGTCGGATGCAGGAACGGACACTGGCCATCCGGGAGCATGCAGTTCGGGTAGAACTTGCAGCGGGTTGGGAAGCGCTGCATCGGAGGGAACGAGCCGCCGGCAGGAACGGTTCCTTGTGCTGCGTTGTGGGGAGCTTCGCCACTCTTCGCAAACTTTGGATGAGCAGGGTTGAAGTGGATGTTTTTGGCCTATAAACAGAGAAATAAGACTTGATTGTGAATCCAGTGTGAACTCACAGTTTGTACAAAGAAAGCTCTTTCTTCAGGTTGCATGTGATCCTCAGGCTGTGAAGGTGGCGAAGGGTTTCCATCGGCAACCATAGCGTCGATCATCGCCTCGTCTTCGCTCTCCGTTTCGTTGTCGCTCAGCTGGATCTGGTAGTTCCATTTCTGCCCGGACGTGGGGGTCTGAAACTCCTTATTTAGCATTGCTTAGTTTCAAATGGCTCTAAGGATAATTAACTCAAACTGTCAAGGTTATTCCGCATGTGTCATATGTATCGCACCATCAACGCATGCCATCCAGGGCTAGAAATCTTGTTTCCAGCTTGAACGGCAAACTCATAGCTTCTCGGTATAATCATTCACAGAATTGGAAAAACTTGATAACCGAGTGTTAATAATTTGAATAGAGAATCTCTAATTTGTGAAAAGACTTACACTATCGCTGGAACCGCTCTTTTCGCTTCCAATGCCGCCGACGACGCATCGGCTTCCATCGGCCTTGGACAGCCGCTCCTTCAAGGGCTTGCGCTCCATCGTTGCACTGAAGCTTTCCTCCCGGATGATTCTTGCTTTCGTCGGGCTCTTGTTGGCCGCTCCGCTGACGATGCGCTCTGAAATAACTCAATTAGAAATTTCCGAGAAAAAACAGTTGCTTACTGATTTCAGCGATCCTACGTGTGGCTCCAACGCGGATGACATTAGCGGAGTCACCGCTATCGTCCGCGGCGCTCATGATCCTTACCGTAGGTCCGCTGCTTCGGTTTCCGACGGTGATTGTAAACTGGCCGTCAGAGTTGTCGACCTGACGGCCAGAGGAGAGCCGAGATGAGAGCGTGCCGCGTTTCTGAGGGACGACAGGCTCGCGCTCCTCCATTTCCACGTCTTCGTCCTCGGCTTCTAGTCTTCTTTTGCGGGGCGATGTCTTGTCCTTCGTTGTGGCGGCATTCATCGCACGCATGAATATCGATGATCCGCCTTTGGCCACTCTTGAATCGGGAACGCGGCGCTTCACGACGACCGAAGAGGGAATCTTGGGCATCGGAGGAGTCTTCTCCCGAGGCGGCGAGGGCGAATCCATGCGCTCCTCGCGTCGCCGTTCGACACTTCTTGAACGGTGCCTCGGGTGATGATCGCGATCCCGGTCACGATGGGAATCGCGCCGTGCGCGCTCCCTCCGGTCCCTGTCGTCTCTTCGGTCCTTGTCGTACCTGCGTTCCCGGCGGTCGTAGTCGCGGTCCCTGGGTTCTTCGCGGCGTCTTCGGTCGGTTTCTTCAATCCTGGACGGCATTTTTCGATCGTCTCTTGACTCCGACAATTTGTGCTGGACGGGCTTGTCTTCGGGCTTCGGTTTGGCGATCTCGGAAGGTCCTGCCTCCGCAGCCCCGTCGCCGCCCTTCTCGACTTCTTCGAGTTTTGTGAAGAGCCTGAAGAACACATCTAATCAATGAATTGTCGTCCAGGACGAATCAAATTATACGAAGTTTCCCGATTTTGTGTCATATGTATCGCACCATCAACGCTTGCCGTCCAGGGGCTAGAAACCTTGTTTCCAGCTTGAACAACAAACTCATAGCTTCTCGGTATAATCATTCACAAGTTTTGTAATTCCCTTCGCTTAGATACGCCCCAGAAATCAATAGGAAAAAGAACTTACCAATCGACGAAGGCGGCGCTCCGTTTTTCTCCGATGATGTCGATGACTTGTCGATGGATGTAGTCCTTGCTGAAAGCAAATGGATATAATGGATACCAACCGGAAAAATCGACTTACCTCTTCTTGTTGCTGAGCATGACGATAACGTAGTCGGGCAGATCCTTGGTGACCTTCTGCCCGAACATTTCGCCAAGCTTCGCCATCAGCGCGGGCCGCAGAATCGGCACGACGCGCGTGGAAAAGTCGTTGGCAGAAGCGACCATCTTGAACGGGCCGATCCCTGGAATTGGAGAAAGTTGTTACTTGGCGTCTTATGTGAACATCCACCGAAAAGTAATGCGCGAAACAAATCCACGGAATCCTCGAAAATCGCATTTCTTGTCAACTTCAAAAATGCGTTTCGGTTTTCGAAACTTTCGAAAACCTCAAAACGTGTAAACGCAAAAGTAGGCGGCGGCAGCGTCGGCCGGCGCTTCCGTTCAGGACCCGCTGAGAATTTAGTTTTCGGGAAGCGGTGGATCCAATTTGGATCCGCCGAGGAACAGGTGCTCGTGGCGCCTCAACCGAGGCAGCTTCGCAAGACCAAAGATGCATTTCGGCACGTTCGAAGAGATTCGTGTAGCCATAACAACTTCTGGCGCTGGAAGGGAAACGTGCAAGGTTGCATTCTTGAGTAGCTGCTGTTTTGAGGCGAGGACATATGTTTCCCTGATCGTTTATTGGGTTTGGCCTGCTGTTTAGTTTGTGGATTCGGCGAAATTCCTAATTTTAGCGCTCGGAAGTGTTGCTGCGATACGACCGACCGCTGCGATGACGACACACGGTTCGAAAATGAACGGAACGAACGGAGATCAGTGATGTCTAGACGTGAAGTAGGATACAAGTCTACACACCATCTTATCTGTCGTCCGAATCGTCCGTCTGAAGACTGTCTTGCAGACTACCATCCGATAATTGGCCTGTTTTGATCTCATACAAATTAGCATGACCCATCGTTCCCGGAATGGCTTGTTTCCACGAAACGGGGATTTCTGTATCTTCTGTTTTGGTGCACTTTTCAGATATTTTCGGCATATAAGATTCTTCAAATATACCATCAATTATGCAGCTCAGAGCGACATTAAGGAATCTGGGCTAACATGAAATTCAATAAAATGACGTCGGAATCCTGGAGATTGTGGAGAAGGAAGGTCGACGAAGTGGATACGCACGACTCACGACTTCCGCCCACTTGGTCAGCCTCAATTAAAGGTTAATGGCGATTCCAAAGAGTTGGGAGTTCACGCAGCTGTTCACACTTGGAACTTCAACCTTCAAGATTGTGAAGATCGGGAACCGGCGCATAAGGAATGCTGACGTTTGGTTAAGTTCGGTTTTAGGAACTGCACCTGAACCTGTAGTGAGCAGATCAACGCTCAATCCGATTCTTACGTTGGAGGTCAAGAACCCACATAGAATTACGCGTGCGTACCTTGGCGCGGATCCCGTTGTTTGTTTTGCTCTCGCCATCTGCCGATGAAGATGTGATGTAATTATTCAACGTTTGTTCCGAGAACCCATTCGGAATCTCGCCTCCGTTTATTCTTATCTCTGTAGCGAAAACAAAATCAAGATTTCCCACGTCACTCCTCCGATGCATCTTTCCGAAAGGGCGACTTGCAAGTGGGTCGTTGTGGCCACCTGAACTTCGACGTCTTTGTTTTCCCCCGCTAATCACTTAATGGGACGTCGACGTCGGGCAGCTGAATTCTAAGCGAGGGCTAAATCGGAACAACTTTATTCGACTCTTAATAATTAAAGGGAGACGAGTAATCACAGAACAAATGTGATAATGAGATATGACGGATTGGGGGAGGAGGGGAATGAAATGGACGAGATCTCGGGAGGGGAAACAGAACTATCCCTAACTGCGGAGGCTACTGGAGGTGCAATTTTCGGCGAAGTCGGCACTGGCACGTGATGGGCACCTTGACGAAGCCGAGAGTGAAGGCGCCGCTGCTGCCGGCCGGACGTACACCTGCTTGCCTGAACTCGTACAGGGTCACGCACTCCGAGGTGAACCTGGAAAGTCAGAGATGAGTTTTAAGAGCCGGAGGGAGCGAACTTACAGAGCGTTGTCAATTCCGTGGCACTCGCTCCTCTCCTTGTTCTCGCACTCGACGAACGTGGCACTGAAGGAACGTTCAGCGTCCTGCTGGATCTCCACCTTGGAGCCATCTTGTTCTGAAACGAACACTAATAAGCTAAGAGCACACTCAGTCGGTCGGATCGAGAAACAAAGTCCACGTCGCGGAAACAATGGGCGCTTTGTGCCGCTTTCGTCGTTTGAGATTCATTGGATTCTTTGAGTTGACCTGTTTTTAGCATGCGGGCCACGTTTTCCGGTAATTGTCCCATTCATCAACCCAATTTAGACTTTGCAACGTTTGCAGCGCAAAGCGAGAGATAGTTTTGCAGGATAAACAGCGAATTCCTCGCGCGGAAAATTAAGTTTCGGATGCAAAACACTCAAAGAAACTAGAGAAAACGAGATGCAAACGAAAGATCGAAAACCGCGCTTTTTCAGTGCTCGCTACCGTACTGCGCTGTTCTTGAACTTGGCTTGAAGCTCTTACCGTGTCCGTGGGTCGGCTGGTAGTTCCGCAGGATGTTCGTATTGCACACGTGCTCGTGGCTGGGAAGAGGTTTCATCGCATTGGCGCTTCGTTTGCCGGGGACGATCATCTCGGGTTCGGGTTGGAATGGATCCGCGATGTTGTCGTTTTTCTAGAATATTTTCCGATTTTAGAAAAATCGGAGAAAACAACAGAGGCAGCTGCTCCGCTACCGTATCCCCCAGCCTAGTCCAAACAAAATACGAAACGAACCTGGTCGATGGGCGAAGACAGTCGGCCTCCGTCCGCAGAGAAGAAACTCGGGCTTTGGGCGCTGAAGAGCGGCTTTTCGTACCTTGTGAGAACTGAAAAGAAGGAGTTTAGGCGAGGACCACAGTGATAGAACATACCGTAGAATCCGTTCGCTTGGGGCGTCAGAGAGAGGATCTGGGTGAGCCAGTAGGCGAAGATGGCGCTGAGGGAGAGCGTGACCGGCGACCGCATGTTACTCCTGAGGGTTCTGCAACGACATTTTGAGTTCGAAAACGTCAGAAGTGCGGAACACCTGTTCGCGAAGAAACGAATTTGCACTTTTTCGAAAATTAAGTATTAAACGCAACTCTCAAATAGTCCTCGAATGAGATTCGGAAGGAGACTACGGTGGGTCCGAGATTCGTTATTCCGAATATTCCGAATTGGCAGGGTGCAAATGAGAGTTGCAAGACGGAAAGTGGGGTTTAAGAGATGAGGAAATCGAGGACAAGGTGATGTCACCCTGGCGCAAGTGACTTCCTTTGGGAACTTTGGGAGATCGTCCGAATAAGACACAAATTGAGGAGTGTTTTGGAAGGAGAGCGGAGGAAGGGAGTTCTTGGACCCAGAGGGAACTCCGGAGCCCGAAAGCCTCGTTGGGGAGAAGCCGAGAAGCTGGAATGACGGCTTCTGTGAGAACGCCGAAGCTAAACGGTGGAGATGGACAGGTGCAAATGTGTGATCACCTGCCGATTAGGAGGTGCTGAAGACGTCAAAAGGCTTTCGTCGACGTCCTCGTAGGCGGTTCGTTTATGGACCGCCCAGTGGGACAGGTTGGAGTTAGAGGACCATACCAGAAAACTCGAGGAGAGTTCTAAGCACTACGTGCGAGGGAAATTGAGGATATCTGAAGATCGGTCAGCTTAAGGGGACCCAATGCGCGCAAAACCCTCAAAACCCAAGTGACCCCGGAACCCTCGAAAGGTCTTGTGATGTCCAGAACCGCCCCAT
>KN166402.1:119863-168424 GCA_000757745.1 Steinernema scapterisci
TGAGGAGAGTTCTAAGCACTACGTGCGAGGGAAATTGGTCAGCTTAAGGGGACCCAATGCGCGCAAAACCCTCAAACCCCAAGTGACCCCGGAACCCTCGAAAGGTCTTGTGATGTCCAGAACCGCCCCATCGAAGCTGAATCGGGTCGGAAAGAGCGAGTTTTGATGAAGAGTCCGGGGCATAAATGTCACCTACTTCATTATTCACGCCTTTAATGGAGCGCGCAGAGGAGCAAAAGAAGAGATCGCGAGGACCAAAAAGAGTTGCTTGAGATGGGAGGAGGCCGGATTTGGGTGTCAAACGACTAATTACGGCATTCGTTGAATCGGAATCGCGCGAAAAAATATGCAGACGCGCTCCGACGCGCTTCCAGCGCGCTCTTCCCCGTAAAAGGACCGAGGACGACAAATACGAAGAACCGGCAGAGATCACAACTCATTAGAGGTGCACTTATCAATGAGGAAACAACGAGCACGGGTCCAACGGGAACACACAACACAGGAGCCACGTGGAACGTGAAAGATGGCCAGAAAAGATAGAAAATTTTAGGAATTTCAGGTAGTTCGAAGACGTCATCTGGCAACGCCGGTGCATCTTGGAGAACGGACAATTCGAGTTATTTACTTGTAAACTCATTTCAATTTTGATCACATTTCAGGATACGGTAGTCTTACAATCGATAAAGATCAAAATAGAAATGGTGATTTTCGCGATTGGCAAAACCGCTGTAGCGTGTGCTTCTTGCACCTAATTTTAGAAATTTTTTACGTCAGAATGCGCTAAGGTCAGATTCATGCTGGTTGGTCATATTCCTGGAACGGTCGGTCCGTAGGTTCTGCCAGTTTCATTCTGCTCGGACACATCTGAGCACGAAACCACAAGTAACTGCCTCCAGCGACCTCCATTCACCCTCTCGCCACACTTGGGACATAATATTTTTGCACAAATGCTCATTCCCGATTCCGCACTTCCCCAGTTTACTGTGGGTTCGACTCGCTATACGAGCAAACCTAACCGGCTTTTCGCCAGATCGGGTGTACGTCACGGGTAACACCTCCAGGAGCGGCAGATGGTCGTGATAACCGATTACGTGCTTCAGAGGAACTCCTCACTTTAAAAAGTCTCCTGACCCCCACTCACACTTCTGCTTCGTGCAGACCTAAAAAGGTCAAACTTGGATTTGGTTCCGAAAGCGAACGTTTCATGCGGATCCGCATGTCGTTCTAGAGAGCCACCTGCGGACGCCGATCCGTGAAAGTACAAGTTCTCGCGTTTCAGATGGCGAAAATAGGAAAATCACCTTTTTGGGTCTTTTTTTAGATTATCTAGGTTAATTGAGTGGACGAAATGGTCTCGGGGAAAAAGCCGAGCAGACTGAAACTCTTATTTCCTTGAGTTCAAGGATTCAAAACGAAGGAGAAGGTTCCAAAAGAGCAAACCGACAGAAAACAGAGATTCTTAATAGCCGCATTCTGGGAACAAAAAGAAACAAGTCCCAGGACCCGAAGATCAATTCCAGCATTGCGGCCGCGCCTCTTTTCGGCGCCTTCAAAACGTGTTTTGAGTTGTTTCAATTAAAACTAATTCCCCACAATTTTTCTTGGAAAAATCGGAGATTTGCGTCAAGGTGACTTCGTGGCCACGCAATAAGTCAAATAAGCTTAAAACAGCAACGTCAAAAGCGCCTATTCCTCTTTGAAATTGCCTTTGGTCTTTCCTCCGAAGAGTGTTTACAACATCCGCCTAATCACGGTCCTCGTCAGATTTCTGCACCGGAAACTAAAATTAGCACAAAAATAATTAGTTTCTTGTTTGTGTTTTGAGTGGAGATAATACGGGAGACCCGTTGGGAGGAGGAGAGGAGCGACGTCAGATGTTTGCGAGGTGCTGAAAGGGGCCCGAAACAACGAAACAAGCACCAACAATGCGCATAATTTGCAACCGTTCGACCAACGGTTAGATCCGCTCGACCTGTAAACAAAAATATGTTGATTGGGGGCGAAACCCACGTGGACAGAGAGGGCTCAAGCACAGAGCGATGATCAAAAGTGGGGCTTTCTGCAATAAGTCATTCGGCCGTGCATCTAGGAATGTGTTGAACTGCGCACCGCTCATCGAGTCAACGGAGCTTGGGTTTTTCGGTGTCCGAAATCGAGGCCAAACGTCCATCTTGGTCCTCGGAAAATGAAGTGCATGAAACGCGGAGAGATGCCTGGATCTCTAATTCAATTGCCTTTTAGCAGCGCTACAGTAGCTTACTAAAAGCCACAGCGCTGATTAGAGCCTACTCGCTAATTCTGTCATAATCGAATTCCATTTTCCTCCTTCCCACACACGATCAGTCTCAAAACACGGACGTGCGAATTCCTAAAATAAGTTTCCCTTGATCTGGCACGTGGGTCAGCAGTCACATTACGACCTTCCAGCTCATCAACTGATCTCCGAAAATGCATCCTTCGCCTCAAAGATTCCACAAATCGGCCAAATGTCGCATGTGACATTTGCATCCACATTTATCACTCATCAGAGACGCTTGAAACCCGGCCACCTGGACGTTCAAATGCCGGCTAGTGCGTTTCGGACCGGCTGCGAAATGCAGCTTTTTCCAGCCAAGTCTGGGGTACTGTATCTTAACCTAACTGAATCAGAGTGTAAGCAGGGTTACGGTATGTCTTGAAGGAAACCTTCCTCTTCTCGCAAGTTCTATTTCGGTGCTGCTGTTTGCGCTTGCAAATGACGCACCAAAGAACACCAGAAAACAATGTTTAATGGGGGATTTAAGGAGTGCCACAAGAGGAAACGTTGGGAATTTGCACGGAGCAACGAGACGAATCCATTTGGGTGCAGGAAGAGGGAAAACTCGTAATTGAATTGAGCGCGGAGAGGCGAGTTCCGCGAATCATCAGTCAAAGGTCAACGCGCGGATGTGGACATGGAGATGGTAAAAATGAATATGAATGGGCGAGGGAGAACGCGGCGATTTGGCCGAAAGTGACGTCGCGATCTTTGAAAATTCAGGAGATTAGGGCCTAGGATTTGGGAATCGAGTGACCCACGCACGCATACAAAGAAGCGGAGTCAGAAGCTTGTCCGTCAGGAACTCCGGCGCGTAAAAATATCGATGGAGACAGGTATGAGACAAAGAATCAGTCAAACCGAGAGAGCGAGTGTGGGTGCAGAACCGCCCCTGCGGCTCCTTTTGTCCTCCAAATTCAATTGTTTTTGTTTTTCTCCTAATTCGCCGTTTAAGCAATCGTCATAATATTTGTAAGTCTCGGGTCTATTTCGGGTTTGAGCGAGTGGAGGACGAGGAAATGACGGGTGTTGTCCTGGCTGACCAGGTCCAGACGTGTTTGCCTTCGTTGCAGATCGATTCTGGAGTTGCGGATACGATTTCACGAAACATTCCCGAGCGGTTTCAAGAGAAGTTGAAGAAATTGCTTAAGAAAATGGAGACTCACAGATCTCTGATGCCGCTAAAACTACGCAGATGACAAGAACAACAAGAGATTCACGCATCTTCAGCAAGACCAAAAAATAGAAATTCAGGCTTTTGATAGAAAAATTTATTCAAAAAATATTTTCAAGTTCAACATCTGCTAAAACTGACTCCTAATGATGGCCAATTAGGACCACCCTTCTTCGCACCTGAGTCATAGCTACGGGGTCGATGTTCTGAAAACCGTAAATATCCAACTATGTTTTTGTTTTTTTCGTAGCTCCACTTCTGATTAAGTTTAACCTTGAGAAATGTATGATCCAGACGTTTGCAGTAAATAAGATTGTCCCATGCTGAATTACCTGAGCTTATAACTATTCGAACAATAGTTGAAACAAAGTTAAGAGCAAATTCTAAGAATTCCAACCCTAAACAAAGAAAGTCAGGTCTGGTCAAACGCCATTTCGCCTTCCCACATAATATTTTTAAACCTCAGCATTCTCCGAACAAAGTCAACGTTTCTGTTTTTGCCCGGAATCCTGGAGTCGGTGAGTCATAGAGCCCAGAGAGAACCTTGAACCCAGCCCCAATGCGCAGACCGAAACCGCTTTCGTCATCCGTGGACAACGTTATTTTTGCAGTCGCCGACTGTCGGCGGATTCGGGTCACCAGGTGCGCGAATTAATGAGAGGATCTGAAGAGGCCGAAGATCGGGATCGTTTTTTGGAAGAGAAACAAGATGTTTTGGAAAAGGGGGAAGAGACTAGCGTTGCAGAGAGGCGCGAACGAGGGCGATGTTCGTGTTCGACGGAAGTGTGTCTTGGGCCCGAAATAGATTTGCGAACTGGAAATAAATTCTGGACTTTCGAGTTCAGAAGACGATCCACCGCTAAATTTGAAACAGTTCTGAACTTTGAGTATCCTCAAATAGCTGCTTGTTCCTACAACTAAATTAGTGGGAGCATTGAATTAACGTGACTAACCAAGCAACAAAACAATCCTCGTGGCCTCTTTTGTCTACACCTCTATTAGTTTGTACCCGAAATCTGATTTTTTCTGTCTAATTGTTTACTGCATGACGACAAGTTCGGAAGACAAAAGAAACACGCTTCGTGCTTTAATCGGCTCGAAAATACCAGCTCTGCTACGTGGCAGTTTCTGTGGTTCTTATTAGCTGGTTAGGAGCATCGTATCCAGAAGAGCTTCAGTGCTTTTCTTTAACATCGCAAGCTGTTGTGTAGTACACAAACATTAATTAGTAGGTGCAAAGTGCTGAAAACAATGAGAACGAAGTGTTGTTTGTAAACAGTTTCTACACGGGTTGTGCTGATGTCATGCACGACTTCTAAATTCTTATGCATTTTACAGATTTTTGATTTCGATTACTAGGTTCCAAGTTTTCCAGGTGATTCCAGGTCATTCTGCGGATTCATCTGCTGATCTTTGTCAGCAGCCGCCTTTTGACGCACGCGGATTTCGTCTTCGAAAACAGCTTGCAATCGTACGCAACTTGGGAACTACGTCGAAAACAGGCATACCGAGAATCGTGCTTGCACTCGAAGTGGGTTCTGAGTTCTCCCTAAACAATCGAATAGATTATTTCCCCCAAAGAATCAACTACACGCGCTGACGTCCTTGGGGCCAGTTTCTCGAATTTAGGTTGTTTTCCTGCAGCCGAGTGCGACGTCACCCGTTTCGAGCGTTCGACAATCTTCTAGCTTCCGATCTCTTGTGACTCAGGCGTTCCTGGAATCGAGGAGTTTCGGTGAATGGAAACACGGTTGTTGCCGATTTCAATAATTAAATTATTGTTTTCGAGAGATTTAAACTTTAATTTTCAGCTTTCAGTTGTTTTCCGTTTGCTGGATCCTCTGAAATGCCAACTATGCATTATTTATAGGTGGGAGCAAACGGAAAGTCGTTGGTACGGTAGGCGCTTTGTTTTGAAGAGAGACCGGGATGGCGAGAGGACGCCTACGTTTGGGCAAAGTGGGGTTTTGCTAGAAAACGTGTCAAAAGTTGAAAGATGTGCGAATTATCTCAAGCCTCACATACCCTTTGTCTTCAATTTTTGCGCTGTGCGTTAATTTTTTGGCGCTTGTACTAATGAATACAATGACCGGTTGAACTTGATGGAACTTCATTACTGTAACGGACGCGGCTGATCAAAGCGGTTTTGAACTCGTGCGCAAAATCCTTTTCAACCACCCATCTTATAGTGTGATCATTTTTGCGTTTTTTGTTTTAATTGCAGAGTTACATCAGTCTTGCATTCAAGGTTGCTTGTTTCATGTATACCCTCATTCAGTCAGTATTGCTACGTAAGTGGGCAGAAGAAAGTTTATTCGCTTCGAAACGAAAAGTGATCCATTCAAATAGAGGTGTTGTATGCAGTCAGTCGAGTATGCCCAATGATCCGTTCTTGATGCGGTAAGCTCTTCTAAGAGTTGGTTTCTAAAAATTAAAAATGATGTTTCACTAAACGGTAAAGACCGTATTTCGAGCGACCATCAAAGCCGTTGGAAAAAGAAGAAATATTAAAAGAAGCTGTTGCTGATTTCGCTGCCGCCTACCACAAGACATTCCTACGAAGCTCGGCGATGAAACCTCGAGTTAATCTTTTTGGCGCGTGTACTTATCTCGAACTCGTTGGGACGTTTATTACTGGTGTATTACTATTTTGTTTTTTTCATGCATGACTATTGAATTTGATTGATCTGTTGAAGGATAGGAAGAAAATACCATCTTTGTCTTTTTTCTAGTCGCACTACAAAGACTTCAAAGTTATGATCAATAAATTCGTGTACAGTAATATGAAAGACTAAATAAATTCAAAGTGTTTACGCTACCGTGGGCTCACAAGCGCAGGACAAACCTCAGAAAGTATCTGTATTTGCTCAGAAAGTATCTGGTTAAGATCGAAGCTTCAGCGTGGGTAACGTGCAGGTGTGAAGAAGGTCATTTTCAAGACGCCGGTTGTGAGACATTGATACTGGGCCGACGGTGTTTGGGGGAAACTGTCTGGATGCGTGGTACATGCTCAAAATGCGCCGTCTAAGAACTATCACACAGCCTAATAATGTCTAGACATCACCAAAACCCATAAAAGCGAGCTCGCGGGGATGTTCCAGTCTTCAACCTCCGATTGTCGTCCCTCGACGGCCGTTCTTCGTTCCGCAGCCGAGTTCCAAGGAAGCCGACTCATCTTCGAAGAATCGCAATGACCGACGCATCGTTGCTTCACGAGCAATATTACCACGGGCTTCTTCCGCGCGAGGACATCAAACTCATGCTTCGCACCAACGGCGACTACCTCGTCCGCACCACGGAGCCTGTGGCCGGTCAACCCAGGGCCTACGTCCTCTCCGTTATGTACCGACAACAGGACGAGGAACGAGGGGTCAGTTTCGTATTTTGAAGCGCCCTCGCGAGTGCCGCGGAGGTCACGCGGCGATTTCCTTCGATTGTGAAAACTCAGCTTCTCGATTTTCCGTTTGCATCGTTTCGCGTTTGTTGAGTTTCGTGATTTTCTCGGGCGCTCTTGATTTCCGTGAACCATTTCCTGCGTTTCTCATCTAAACAGTTCCAAAATGTGCCGTGCGATTGAGGATTCCGCGCTTCCGAAGAAAGATATTTATTTTTATTTTTCGAATTTTCATTTGTGGAACTCGTTGCAGATAAAACACTACGTCATCCAACGCACAGGCGGAAAATACTCGATCGAGAAGTATGGATTCGACACGATTCCGGCGATGATCGACTACCACGTGCAACGGAAGGAGTCCCTCGTCAAATCGTTCCAAGTTCTTCTCCGGCAGCCAATCCACCGTCACTCCTGGGAACTCTCCCACGAAGACATCACTGTGACGAAGAAACTGGGCGAAGGCGCCTTTGGTGAAGTCAGCAAAGGCATCCTGAAACTGAAGAACGGGACCACGGTTAACGTCGCCATCAAGTTGGTAAGAAACTATTTTTATACGCAGTTTACAGATTAATTTAAGGCAAAACTGGAAACACTAAAGAAGGAACAGATCAAGGAAATTATGCGGGAGGCGCGGCTGATGCGCAGCTTCGACCACCCTAATGTGGTCAAGTGCTACGGCGTCGCCGCGGGCCAGGAACCGCTGATGGTCGTCATGGAGCTCGTGAACAACGGAGCTCTCGATTCCTATCTCCAGAAGGCGAACCTGACCTCGCAGCAGAAGATGGAACTGTGCATGGGCGCCGCCTTGGGGCTCGAGTACATGCACTCGAGGAACGTCCTCCATCGCGACATCGCCGCCAGAAATTGCCTAGTCGGCGATGGAAAGGTTTGTGGTTCTATATAGCGGCTTGTCTTCATATGAATTCTTTAGGTACGGATCAGCGATTTCGGCCTATCGCGTGAGGGCGCGATCTACCAGATGGACCCGAAGAAACGCGTCCCAATTCGCTGGTTGGCGCCCGAGACTATCAAGACGCAGATCTACTCGCAGAAGACCGACGTCTGGGCATATGGGATAATGTGTTGGGAGATCATGGTTCGTTGTTTCTTTCTCGACCCTTCTGATGATGATTGCTTTAGGCGAACGGCGCAGAACCATATCCCGGGATGATGGTTGCCGAAGTGGTGGTGAAAGTGGCTCGGGATGGGTACAGAATGCCCTTGCCCGAGTGCACTCCCACCGAGCTGCACACGCTGATCCAAGCCCGATGTTGGGTCGAGAACCCAAGCGACCGCTGGTCAATGGCGGAGATCGCTCGTCACCTGGAACGCCTTTGCCATCATCCGAAGAACAACAGTGCGGAGCAGCCTTCGAACGCCTCGGTTCAGAAGTCCGGCGCAGGCTCAGCTCAAGGCACCACCAATCGGCCAGGACGAAACAAGCCATTTGGAATCAAGATAAAGAATAAATAATTGTCAGTTGAAATAATCCTTTTGATTTTACGTCTTTGTCTTTTGCTATTCCATTATCCACTAAACAATGAAATAAAACTGGGCTTTGTAGCAGCGAAAAAAGCGGACACATTGCGACAAAAAAGTACGATAATCCACAGATGTTCAAATGGAAAAATCTCGTTTGTTGCCTTCGTTTTTCATTCTTCATCTCGTTTGCTTCCACAGCTGCGTTTGCACTTCTCCGCGTTCGCGTATAAAACAAAGTCAGCTCTCCCAACTTCACATCACTCTTCTCCTTCTAGTTCCAGCTCGAACTTCTATCTATCCGGAATCATGAAAGTCGCTCTCTTCATTCTTGTCCTCGCCATGCTCGCCTGCGATGGAATCGATGCTTTGAATGTCGCTACTGGATCACTTGTCTGTGCCGACAGCCATCCGCTTTGTAAGGAATTCGTCCGTGTCGGATTCTGCTGGAACGAGTATTACTCCCTCGAAGTCCGAACGAAAACCTGCGGAATCAGTTGCCAGCTGTGCGCTCAACAGACCGACTGAAACCAAGAAGATTCATCAAGAACATAAACTCTGAATAATTGATTGAAAGGATTTATTTGCTTGATACATTAGGAATATACGGAATCCCATATTCTTATTACTTGGCTCCTTTGAAATCTAGCGCCCTCTGCATGGCCCAAACGCACAACGGGCGCATGTACCCGATGGCTCTGTAGTCCCTTTCCTTCATAAAGGCCTCTGGGGTTTGGAAGTGGAGTCCGAATCGCTCCCAGCAGCTTCTGTAGATCCCTTCGGCCGTGTGGAACCCTTTTTCTTGCATTCCCTGCAAATAACCAATTATAATCGTTCTGGAACATGCGAACCAACTCACCATCATAATCATATAGGAACCCAGAGCGTATCCAACGCCGGTCCACACCTCCTCGCTCTGAATACTCGAGGTGTCGATGCGTCCATCTGGCTTCATTCCATTCACGGGTCCCATTTTCCCGTCCGCGAACTTCACGACGTTGAAGTCATAAACGGTCTTCAGCGCCGTTTCCGCCTTTTCCCGGTCCACGAGAACATCCGGGTGTTCTCCCAGGATCATCGAAGCAAACCACGTGCCGCAAAGCTGGTCAGCCATGATGGACTCGCGGTTCTCTGAAACCTCGTCGAAGTCGAAATACTTCCCGTTCCACAGCTTGTCCACGTAAACCTTCCGAGCAGCCTGGAAGATCGCTTCGAAACGTTTCTCGTCCTTCTCGTTTCCGAGGATTTTGGCCATTTTCATCGCCGAGAACACCGCTGCCAGCCAAAGACCTCCGCAGTAGGCACTCGTGCCCGTCATCCGCCAGATGTCGTAGGTTTGATCCGCAGTTCCCGAGTTCTCGATCATCAGATCTCCGTCGGTGTCCCATTCGGAGAGACCCGTGTTGATGATGCAGACTGCGGGGTCATAGAGTTGCTTCAGAATCTGTTGTTTCCGGGAATCTGCGATGTTGGACTTGTCGACAATGTGGACGAAGTCGCGATAGGACATTAGAATGAGTTTGAGGTTCAGATCGCGCCAGTTTCCGGTGTCGTGGAGCATGTATGTGTTGTTGAACACGAAGGGTTCATCGCCTGAAATCACTTTTTAGAGATTCGAAAAAGCGAAGAACTTCTTACGTGGATGGCCGAGGTCGTGGGGGAGTCGTCCGTATCGCTTTGCGAAGGATGAAGAGCCTTGGTCCAGGCTGGACACCACTCGCTTGTCCTCGCAGAGAACTTGGTCGCCTAAAAAGAATATTTTAGATATCAGAGTCAGATTAGAGAATCTTACAGAAATCGAGCTGCGTGGAAAGCTGCAATTGTGGCCAGTTCTCCAAAAGAGCGAACGACGCGTAGAAGTGTACATCATAAGTGTTGACCATGAGATACTCCCACGACTCCAGGTACGCGAATCTACCGTACTCCCGGAACTGTTCCTTCGTACATTCGCTCATCTGCGTTTCGTCGTCACTCCATCGCTCGTCGAATTCAACCCAACAAGAACCTCCGTCGGTTACAAAATAGAGTTCGTTGAAGAGCGCCGACTTATACCAGTCAGGGAGCGCTGAATTCTGGAGAACTCGGTTCTGCCACGTATCGATATGCCCTTCCCAGAACTCCATCCGCTCAAAAGCAAAAGAAGCAATCTCCTCGACTTCCGAAAAGAACCTTGTGTACCTTCGGCGATAGTTTCGGATCTTCATTCCGTATTGGGTTGAGGGTTGGTGCCAAACGAGGCAGAATCGCGTTTCTTCGGTTCCCTTAGGAGCGACGGTTAGCTGAGAGCAGATGGCGATTCCGAGTTCCTTGGGATTCGAAGGGGTTTCTTCGGTTATGAAGGCGCCAAAGGCCTTCAGATCTTCCCAAAGCAAGCGACCAGATCCGGAAGGATCGAACGTGGTCGTCGAAATGGTGGACGTGAGAGTATTCTCGGCTGATAATCCGTAAGTGGTCTTGATTCCGTTGATAGTGTGCTTCAAGTTGATTCCGGTGCAAGTGGACGATTTAAATCGGTCAAATCTAAAAGCCTGTGCTATTAAACCGCTTCAAAAACCTATCTTACCTGCAAAGATTCTCCTTCTCCCAGCTACTGTTCCCTGTTCCGTTCCTAAACGTGAAAGCAATGGAAACGACGAATTCTTCTTCCGAGTGGTTCTGGACTTCCCAAACAAAGACCGTCGAGGGCAGAGACGTGTCCTAAACACAATTCTTTCAATTACTTAAAATCGAATTCTGTTCTTACTTTATAATCGTTGGGGAAAACGGGGCTCACTTGACGGCAGATTAGGTCGATGCCGAGCTCTGGGATTTCGTACTTTGTCCAGGATCTTGGGTACAATCCACGATAATAAAGATTCTTCTTGGGAAACCCGAATTCCCACTGTCCAAGAGGTTTCGACCTCGGATTCGCGGCATTGAGAACTTTCTGGTAGGCAAGTGTCCCGGTGCTCTTCGACCTGACGGAAACGATAAACTGGTCCGCTTTCACGCTGCTTATCCTCTGCTCCACGAGGCCAGGCAGCATCGTGAACTTGCAGAAGCCGCCTCTGAAATCTCTCCCCACAGAGCCAGTTCCGATGCCTCCACAAGGCACTCCGTAGATAGGCTTATGCTGGAGCGGATGGAAGATATCGATGAAGACGCCGCGACCATTCCACCACTGGGAGAAGGAAAACAGGACAAATCGAAGGAAGATCGGGATAAGATTGGTGAGATGTCGAAGGCGAGGGAAGAAGCAGTGCCGGGAGGAAGATTCCGGAGCCACGAAGTCGCCCCGCGCCTTCCAGCCGAATCCTTCCATGATCCTCTTAAAAAATCGAAGATTAGATAATCTTTATCACGAGCAAATCAAAACGCGTTTTCACACCTTCTACGGTTTTGTGCCCAGCGCATTCATCCAGCACCCTTATGTGACCTTCAAAGCGACGCACGAGAATGCAGATAGGGAGAGAGCATCGGTTCAGAGAACGAAGCAAAGCAGCATCAAAAGTCCCCTAACGCGATAATGTAACAGCTAACACAAACGTTTATATGAACTCTGCTGATTACAAAACAAAACGTCAGGTACAGGTTACAGAGTACAATTTTCAGATCCTGGAGAACCAACTGCCCGAGTATTATAGAACGCGAAGTAATCGATCGATAATCTCTTGGCGGCCTTCAGAACGACGTTTTAAAGGCCGCCGATGAGTAGAAGAAAGCTGTTTGTGTGCGTTTTGTAATTTTTTTTATTGGTGAATTTAGGATCAAGTTGTCAGAAACTCGTTAGTCATTTCCGCGAAAACGGTAAACCTTCGAAAATGTGTACATTGACTCGTAAAATAGCAAACACGTCAATCATGTGAACATAACAGTCACATACAAATCACAAAATGATTCCAAAGGCTAGCCTGTTGCAATTTCGCGTGAAACCCCGAGAAGACTGCGATGATTCGCCGAAAAATATATTCAAATATGCGAACAAAATCATAAAAAAGGTTAACTTAAGTGACGGATTGCAGACGATGTTTTCCGGCTTCTTCGGGGTCTTCGATCTTCAGAGGGCTCCAGCCTGAACCAAAGAAAAGTTAATCTGGAGCAGTCATTGTATTATTGTCCTACCGTCTTCAGGAGAGCTTCTAACTGTCCGTTCTTCTTCGCGGCGACGGTGTCGTCTCCTCCACCAAAGAATTTTCCTAAAATTAAAAATTCAGAATATTGTTCTCTCAGAAGCGTGGCAGGCTCCGAATGTGAATGACCATATACAAGTGTCAAAAGAACTCACCGTTGATGAACACGCGGGGAACAGATCGGCCTCCGGTGATCTCCGCCATGTAGTCCTGGATCGCGTCCATGTCGTCGCGCTTCTCGATCTCGATCCATTCCAAGGCGCCTGGAGCGAGGTTGAAGGATCCTAGGGCCGCCTTTGCCTTGTGGCAGTAGGGGCAGTAGCTCTTCGAAAAGACGACGACCTTCTTGGAGGCGATGAGGTCGTCGACGAAGCTTTTGACGTTAGCCATACTCTGCAAAAGTGAAAATTTGGAAAAATGGAAATAACGATATTAGCGCATCACGAGCAGCGCAAATCTCCGTTCTCGGTGAAGTAATGAAGCCCAATAACCCCGATTGATAAATACCTCAGGAGAACGAGCGGCCGAAGCGCGTGCGGAAAACAGCGCAGAGAGTCGCGAGAGGATTGACGACATCAAAAGGAGAGTTGCTGAAATAGGAGAAATAAGAGCAGGAAAGAAAAAAAAAGTCACAATATCGCGAACGCGATAGACCATTTTATACCCGGATATTTATCAACAAAAATGTGATGTTTGGCGTGCGGGCGAACACAACAAAAGCAAATAGGAAATTTCGAAAGAATGGCGGAGACTCTCCGCCGGAGAGGTGGGTAATTGCCTAGGTACGACAAGACAAAAGCGTTGCGCTACTCAGATTGTGCCCAAAATGTGGACTGATGAAATTTCGCTTCTGCGCCGGGTAAGAAATCCAGTCGTTTCATTGCCAACTGCGGCTCCGAACAGATTGATAAGCGACAGCGTCGATGGATCCATCACACCGCGTCGGCGTCGATGGAGTACAGCTCAGAGATTCGTAGCTTTGAGTTCGTGGGCACAAACAGCCATCGCACAGTGTTATGGAAGAGGACAATGCGTATATAAGGAAGCCCGAATCATAAGAAAGAAGAGAATCGCTGACGAAAACTCGCTACGAATGTCGTCATACTCGAAACTGAAGTACAACTTCAAATTACATCAGCAAAATGTGGGGAACGCAGCACGGCGATGCATACAACGTTTCATCCACGTTCCGCGCACTCTCCGATAGAATCACAAAATCGGGGAATTCGTTCCTCTGAAATGACCGAGAAATATTTCGTATCGAACGCGCGAACTTTACGAAGAACAACACGAAGGCTGACTGTTGAACACAACAGCTTGTGGAAAGGAACTGGAATGGAATCTCGCTTCAGAAGACGGCACTGAAATCGCTGAAGAATCTTTAGAAAACTTCGATTTATTCAAAAGATGAACCGAAGAACCATAAAGCCGACTGCAACTTTCAGAAGCTTGGATTGACCGACGGTGTTTGCTCCTTAAATGTCAGTATTTCAAAGACCTTACTAAATAACGAAATTACCTCCATTACCTCCAGTCGATCCCACAGGAGTAGTTGTGGTAGGGATTGATGTGCTTGAAGCTTTAGGATTCGACGTTTGAGAAGTGGTGGTGGAAACCTGAATACACAAATTGAGATACTGTTTGGGTGAGAAACCTACAGTTGCAGAGGTGGTTGAGGCAGTCGATGATGTCGGGCTGGACGTTGGTGCTGTTGCGGAAACAGTCGTCGACGTCTAAAAAGTATTTAACCAACCGAACCAAGTATGTTAAGAAGTTACCGTTGTGGAGCTCGTGGAAGGAAAAGCAGAAGTCGTTGTTGTTTTGCGGGAACTTACCGTTGTCGAACTTGACGAAGAAGTCGACGTAACCACTTCACATGTTGGCATGTTCCAGGCTTCAGGAAGCGATAGGTTGATTTCCTCGTCAAACGTGTTGCAGGTGCTCTTCGAGTCGCTTAGAGGTCGATACTGGAACGTCAGAGTTCCATTTCCCGGAATGCAATGTTTGATCAAAGAAATGTGATCAAAGTCGATCCTAAAAATTATCATTAATAGCGATCTGGAGATCCGACTCACGTTGTTCCGTTGTCGAGCGCCAAGACCAATTTCCGGTTTCCACAGGAAACGTTATACTTGTTGTTCAAACTCAGAAGGACCGTGTGCGCGGAGACGGCCAAGGAGTAGTCGAGGGAGTATCTGGCTCCGGTCGGGGACGAAAGGTAGAAGGTGTTCTTGTCTCGAGGTCCCTTTTCGGTAAGAGCGTAGAACGAAGAATTCGAAGTTTGGGAGACTACTGAACGGAAACTGACAGTGTTTGCGTCTTGGTAGGCGGCTGTAGGCTCGAAACTGGAGGCGCCTCCCAGCATCTGCACCGAGTTCACGCTAAAAGTTCCATCCATCAAATAGCGAATTCAATTGCGGCTTTACCTTATAATCCTCATCGCCAACCTCTCTTCCGAGTGAAGCGGAGAAGCGCTGGTTTTGGCGATCCAAGCCTTAAAACCCATTTAACAGCAGTCCTTTCTATTCTAACATACCGACTCAATATTTTCATCCCAATCCATCTGGAGAACGGCGCTTTTCGTGTTTGTTCCATCTTCCGCCATGATGTGTGTGGGGTTCAGGACGACCAGAGGACAACTGGCAGTGACGCCAAACTGCTGAGGAACATCTAGGACAGATGCGAAAACGTTTCCGCCGAATCCATTGGAGCCCGTTTGAGCACAAGCTGACGCAGATCTACGATTACAGATCATGAAACTGCTATCTCACCTTTCACGCGGTTCTCGGCTTGGAAGAAAATGACGGTGGATCTCCACTCGGGCGAGTCTTCCGCGAGTCCATCGTAGATTCCGTTGTTGGTTACGAGGACGTGCTCGATTCTGCGCGGAAAACAAGTCTTCCCGAAGCGCACGTTTCCTTTTGTGGGGATCGACAGGTTCTTCGCGATGTCCGCAGCGGTGACGACGGGATCGCATTTGAGGTCCCAGTCGCAGGGTTTGAACGTGATCTTGGAGAGGTCCAGGCCGGAGGCGGTGGCCACAAAGATGCAGAGGGGCGTCTTCGTTCTGATGTCCGTCGGGTTGTCGCTGCCGTAGATGAAGAACGGGAGTTGTTGCTGGATCGGAATGTATCCGGGAACAGGAGGCGGAGTGGTCAGAACGCCGCGCTGGGTTTTGTAGGAGACCCGGAAGTTGGAGGACTTGCAGCTGGACTGATTGAGATGGCGGAAGCTGACGGTGAAGTTGAAGACTTTGATGTAGGAATGGAGGCCCTTCGCGGGATTCTGCACGGTTTCCCTAAATCGAAAAACGAATTTCCGGAGTTTCCAAAGAGTTCTTACACGATGTAGTCGTAGTTGATGTAGGTGAAGTTGAGCTGGGCGCATTCCGGGTGGAATTCCTCGACGTTGAGAGTCAGGACGTCGTTGAAGTGAAGATCTATCGAGTACTCGATGTTCTGGCTTGCGTAAGGGTTCGACTCGATCAATCCGGCATATTCTCCCGGGTGTCGCAGATCACGCTTTTGCGAACAGTACGATTTCGAAGGATGTTCAATGCCACTTGCCGCGTCATCCATACTCAAATAAAAACTCGTTAGATTTGTTTTCCATTCGGGAACGTTGGAGAAGGTCATGACAAAGACGTTCCGAAGGAATTTCTGATTGTTGACGGCGTCCGCGTTCTTGCTCCTAAACAAGACATAAAGGCAAATCCCGCGGTGAAACTTACGAATAAGAGAAGATGGATGGATCGGAGATTGGATGAAGAGGATTGGATGCAGAACTCAAGGCGACCGAGACGCTGGTATTCTAAACAACTTTACTTGAGTGAGTTCGGCGGGCAAAAAATACCTTGACTGTATGTGTCGGAAACTCCAAATAGAGGCAATCTTTAAGAATGGGAGCCGCGGGTTTCAAAATTATTGCCGGACAATCGTTACTGCCTCCGATTACGGTAGCATAAAGGTTGGTGAAATAGACGTTGCCGCCAATCTTGTTCGTTCCGTAATCCTTGCATTTATCTGAACAGCTTGTAAATAAACTAAACTGCATTTGTATTACCTTGCACAACGTCTTGTGCCATAAACAAAATAACCGATTCGCGGCAGTACAGAGAAGTAAGATCAGATCCGTCGAAGAGATGGCCGTTGTCCAGCAGCACGTAAGACGTGTTCGGGGGAAAGCAGTACTTTCCGTAGTACACCACATGAACCACCCAAATGGATATGGTTTCGTTCAGAATCGACGACAGCTTGATGGGCGCATCGCAGTGGCCGGTGGAGTTGCATGCGGTGAAAGTGAATTTGGAAAGACTGGTGGCGTCGATGTTTGCATTAGCCGCGATGATGCAGGTTGAATTCTGCAGATTCACTTTGGTGTTCCGATCGCCTACGAAGAGGAAGAATGGAAGATTCGGAGAGATTTCGAGTGGAGGAGGTGGTGTGGCCGTCGACTGAATCTGAAAAGCGAGCAATGATATTCAAAGAAATACGGTAGATTCCAACAAACCGCTGTAGTATGAGGAGTAGATGTCGAATCAGAGCTGGTCAAAGAAAGGTGGAAAAATAGGAATATCAGCAGAATCCAGGGGTTCATGCCTGAAAGTAATGCAATCACCTGCAGCTACGACTTTTCCAGAATCACCAACTGCGTTTGCCCAGAATTCTCCAACAGGAGCTCACCTGATCACTCGCTGCTGCTTCCTTGAAGACCTTTTATTACATTTTTTTCAGATCTCAAAGTTCGCTTCTGTCACGCGTCGCTCTTTGCCCACATTGAACGAGTCATTGCAACAGATGATTCTTCCGAATCGCACCGGTTTCTGTCTTAATGAGTGGGTTTTACACAAAACGGTTTCGAAGATAAGAGTTACATTCTAAAACGCGAGCTGTATCTGTCTTTTGCATTCCCACACCCATTCTTCTGTGAGCATTTGTTCTTGCAACCCTTTTACGGACAAAGAACGCCACGTGCTCCCTTAGGGAGAAACTTCGGAAGCTGATTAGAGGGTAATAAAATCAGCAGAATGCACCGAATTGATGGGCTGATCTAAAAATTTACGGTCTTGGCTTCTGTTTCTTTGCATTCAGAGAATTCTGACGTTTAACTCGAGTGAATTACAGTAGAATGGCGCATCGTTTGCTGCCTGACCGAACATCAAAAATCTGTTTTTGATTAGGAAACTTGTTTCGTAACATTTCGAACGTCACCGTCTGCAACCTTTTATAACCACTTATAATTGTCCTCATTATCCTTCAAACTCATGACGCACAGTTTCTTGTTTTGCCTTGATCTCCTTTATCTCAACTCAAACTCCCTATGCCTGTTTTCGCCCAGATCCGTCAACAGTTCGATCATCTCGGATTCCGCCTGCACTCTCCAGGACATCCACCCACAAACTTTCGTCGTTTCGTTTCAACTTTGATCTTGTAAACAATCTCTGTAGTCCCAAACACCTCCCGCGTCCCCAATTCGCACTTGTCCCAAGTCTTCCCCGATCACTTTCTTCCTCTCGCTTGCTTTCCTCGCACCACAATCCATCTCAATCGCTTTTTTGTGTCCTGTCTCCGCCTTTGCCCTCTCGCCCGATGTTGCCGATGCCAAACGCGTCGCCAGCTGCCGGCGCTGATTGATCTGAGGTGAGCAGACCTTCTCGGATCGCCCACCACCTCGATTTCTTTTCGCCCGGTCACAACACTCGCCTGAAACCCGGACCGCCGACATCGCGTTTCGCTGTTTAGCATATGCCAATCGTAAATTCGCGTCGATAAGATCAGCGAGTGGCGGCCAGCGAGTGTCCATCTGTTACGCAATTAGTCATCCGATCTCCTCGAGCCCGCATTCATTAACTCCTCCAGCGCAAGAGTCGCCAATTTGCATTGACGAGTGACCATTCGCCCGCGGGGATTTCGGGAATCCTCTTAGCCGCCCTTCGAGAATTTGTTTTTCGCCGTAAAGTGGCCCCGATCGACGTTTCCGGAAACGTCGGTCGCGACGGCGGCGACGACGGCCAGAAACGTTTTGACCGCGTGCATTTATGAGTGCAGCCGCTATTCACAAAAAACGCCGCAAATCCTATAATTTGGAAATTGGAGACGTTGGCGCTGGACAGATCGGGCGCACCTTGGAAGTCGGTCGGGAGAATTCAGATTGGAAAAGAAGCTGACTTTCGACCAGAAGAACGAATTCTGATGAATGGTCTCTTTATGGCCTATTTGCGTGATGTCCTCAGACGTCCGAAATGTCCCTGCGGCCCATTGGTCACGAGATATGTTTCAGCTGAGTAACTTGCTTAATCCTAAGTGCATCGACGTTTCGAGGTCTCTTGGGAGCCGAAGAGCTCATCGGTTTCTTTCGCGCTTCTTTGACCAGTCTTCACGTGAGGGAGATGAAATTCTGGAATTGAATTTACGCCGCGGCAGAAAAATGTGGAAACCAAAGAAACATTCGATTTTGCGTCGCTTGAAAAAGCCAGAATTATGTAGGAATCGACTGCTGAGATCGGTTTCCAAGGCGATGGGAACGGCTTGTTTAATTCATGAATCGTTGCCCTTTCGAGGAATTCATTCCCATCTAGAACTATCCCAATTTAGCGTGACTCGAGCCATCTATAAAATTCTATTTTCAAGCTTTACTCCTCCAGAATCAAAAACAAAAACAGAGTGAATTGGATAGAAATAAACCGCAACTTTTGAACCCAAACGAGCGCATTTTTTATTCCAGTTCTAATTAAACTCTCCGAATCTTCAAATTCATTTTTAAACCAATCCTCCACTGTTTCTGATCGTCTCACGTCGCCCTCCCACATCAATATTTCTCCCAAACACTCCTCATGCCACAATTCGTTTCCTCCCCGTCATCCCAACTCAGATCTGTGTTCTCCAGCCGTCACACAGCAGACGCCTAAACCCAAAGCCCTTCGATCACCCGGCTTCGTTTGTTTTTTCTGCTTTTTCCGCCGCCGGCAGTTGTGTCTTTGTTGTCTTTTGCGCCGTGTTTACACAACGTCAGGTGCGGCGTCCTCTGCTTCCTCGGGAATCCTAAAAGAAACCCCAGAATCCGTGTTTGGACAGCGTCTCCACGTCGTAGAGGCGTCATTGCTGTTCCCAAAAAAAGCGCTATTCCATAGAAATATTCGCATTTGATATCGTCCGCAATTGGCCTTCGGGGGAAAACAAGGGCTTTCTTGGAGAGGGACTTCACGAGGGTCTCCGGCAGAGATGGGCCGCCGCTTTTGGTGTTCGAGGAGATCTCACGGAGGTCGGTTGCACGCAGCTGTCCGCGTGTCATTTCCGTTTTTGCTCGGCGTCCGTTTTTATGGCTGCGCGCAGGATGGATTGCGCAGCCGTCGTCCTCTCAGAACCGCTTTTTGGCCCTCTTCAGTTGCACCCACCGCGGTGGTCGAGAAGAGGAGGTTCTGGCGCCGAAAGACTCCATTTCCGTCCTTCCGCGGCCGCCGTGCTTAATTTCCATCCCGATGACGAGCTTAAATGGCGTTCGCTTCTTGACCGCGCGAACTCTGCGGCTGCACTTTCCGAATTGTATGCGTCCCTGTTCGAACATTTCGAATCCCGAGTTTCAGATGATAAGAGCTCCGTGTGTACTTGGTTTCTTGCGCACTTCCGCTTTCAGCATTAGATCGCTTGTCCTCTTCTCGAATTATGGCTTCCACGTTTTCCATCTGCGCTCTCCTCCCCTATACGCTACTCCCAGTGTCCCAACAACCCGAAATTCCCGCCACTTCTTTGTTTTGGCCTTCTCGCCGTTGTCTTTCCCACGAACATCTGTTTCTGACGGCGAATGTGCCGCTGGCGGCGCTTATGGGGAATTCGCCAAATGCTAATCACCCGATTAGCTTTTTTCTGTTTTTCTCGATTGTTTTGCGGCGTTTTAAGTTTGTGGCGCCAGCGGAAGAAAGCGGCGGACAGGATATTAATGAGTGGCGCCTGGAGGAAGTGGACGCCGGGCGAAGAGGGAGTTGCGAGAGTTGCTGGAGGCACGAGAACTTGCGAGTTTCGAGTGCGCCTGCACTCACGCAGCCAGGGGATGGGATAAGAGCGGAATGCGCTGGAAGAAATCCTCAATGCATTTGTGAGCTTGGTGTTGTGTAGATTACGTAGTTGTGTAGTTGTGTAGATCTCTCTCCTACCGTAACCCCAAATCTGCTAACATCCATCAATTCCCATTTCCGCAAATCTCCACGCTTCTCCAAGTTTCTGTGATCAAAAGACATCAAATCTTACGATTCTTCAGGGACCCACAACTCCAAATTCTTTCGCAATTTACGGCGTTTCATGCATTCCTTCCCTCCTTCTCCTCCTCCTCGGCCCCTTCTCTGCGAGCAATTCAAACTCACATAGGAAATTTCCGGAAATCTCACGAAATTACCCGAGATTCGCGGAGTTCTCACGTCCGCGCCAAGAGCAAAGACTGTTTCAAGAGTGCTCTTTGGGGTCCGGGCGATCCATCTCCGCCTCGGCGATCTGTGTTTTGGCAAGTTCTGGCTGCTCTGGAGCGAAAGAAAGGATTACAAGCAGAATGCAAATATTTTTGACGTGTCCATAATTAGTTCTTCTGTTCGCCCGCCTTCGGCGCCATCGTCGTCGTCCTCCTCCTAGTTCTTCTCGGCTTCTCGAAGCCGAAGGGAACATAATTGAGCCGATGATTTTGTTGCGCGGGCAGCGGCGCGCGGAGGCCTAAGATCCCGCGGGAGCCGGGCGGCTATCTGCCCGCGGTCGTGTCCGTTCTGATTTATGACAACTTTCCGATAAACACTGATGTGCCAAGCACGCCTAACAGAGTCGTGCGCGGCAGGCCTGTGTGCCTGCACAGATTCCTCGACTTCGTTTTTAGTCTCTCGAACACTTTAATCACCGTTTTTCCGCTCCGCTGCGCGACGTTTTGATAATTATTTATGCGTGCGCGGCCGAGATCCTCGCGCTCGTCAGTCGACGACGGCTTCTCTGAAGCCTCCTCGGCCGACATCACAACAATGTAAATTGAATTTGGTGCCTCAATCGGACGATTTCTTTTTTGTATATCCGCGTCCACAAGAAATCTTCGCCTTTTCGGGTGCTTCTGGGGGTCAGGTGTCAGCATCCTCCGATTCAAGCTAATCCCTCCTCCGGTTTCTCCGGAGGAGGCGGAGAGGTTAACTCGAGACAGCATTTGCCTCGGGCAAACATGGAGATGAGCTCATTAATTCCTGAGTGTTCACAGCGTGTTCGCGATGTTCCCGCGTGTCCATAAATTCTTTTTTTGGTTCCAGGATGATTCAGCGCGTCCTCTTCGCGCTTCTCCTCGTCGCCGACGTTTCCGTCTTCGCGGCCGAAGTAAGTGACCAATTACGGAAGGATTTTATTTGATTCCCGTGATTTCGTTGCAGAATGAAGCCTGTGAGAAGCTGATTGAGTGTGAGGCGCAGGCGAAGGCCAAGTGGGAGCTCTGCTCGGTGCACAACTCGTCCGTCGACCTCTTCGAGCACCACGAGTCCTCGTGCCACAATTTCACCGAGCACCTCCACGAAGAGATCCACGAGCTGACCGAGGAGAAGAACAACCACTACGGAAGCTGCCTCAAGCGCCTCTCTCCTCATGCCTCCGACTATCCCCTCAAGGGCAAGAAAGTATGAAGCCAAGCACTGGCATACGGTAACTTTTTCGATTCAGAGAGCGAAGTGCATTTCGATCAAGAAGATGAAGGTGAATCCCTCGCTGAAGAACCGCGACACGAAGACGCGCCGCGCGGCGAACTTGAAGAAGGAGAAGAAGAACAACATGCAGAAACAGTGCTTCCGGGACGTCAAGAAGATCCGCAGCCGGTGCCACCAGTACGCCAAGTGCTGCCCCATCGCCAAGAAGTGGGAATCTTGAGGTTTTACCTAAATCTAATAAACTCTGATTCAGGTGCCGTGACACTTCCGACATCGACAAGAAGCTGCAAGAGACGAAGAAGGCCCTCCACGACGCCCACAAGGAATGCCGGAAGCAGCGCCAGGGGAAGAAGAAGAACGGAAACGGCAAGAAGAAGGAGCATAAAAAGGAGCTCCGCCGTCCCACGACCACCGCTACCCCGGTCGTGGCCAAGCAGTGAGCGGAAGCGAAGGGGGTCTGGGGTTGTGAGGTACTAAACTCGCGTATTTTCGGTTTCTTCTGTATGTATATTATGCTTTGTTTGTGTAATTAAATATGTAACTTTTTGGGAATTTTAGGTCTAAAGGAATTTATTAGTTTCAGCAGTTCATCTGCAGCGGACATCCCCCACAACCCACTGCGTTGATTTGCTGATAGGAATCGGGCAACATCATGAAATTCCCGGCAGCATCCAGCTGGGATCCATACGTGATCGGGGTTCCGGTGCTTCCGGCGGCTGGATTCAGCGCGTCCGTGTTCGCGTTAGCCATCAGGAGCATGTAGTTGGCGCAGGTGCCCCCGGAACAGAACGGGGCGAAGACGAGATCGATGTTGTTCGTGGAGGGCATGTAGCACTGGGTTGGCGAGGTGCACACGCACGCCATCGTTCCGGGGCAACGCAAAATGAATTCCTGTTGGTTGTTGCCGATGATTTGGTTCCAGTCGGTTTGTGTGGTGGTGTTGAAGAAGTATCTGGTGCCGTCGGAGCAAGGACAAGTGCCTGAATGGAGACAAGTGGATTGATGAGAATCGGACTGAATCTACCTGTTACAGCGGCGGCCATTCCGATAGGTCCAAAAGCGATGTCGTTGGTTTGGTCGACGTTGTTGGAGACAAACATTCCAGGATTGTTTGCGGGTCCAGAACACGTCGTAGTTGGCGTTGTTGATGGAGCCGTGGTTGGAGCCGTGGTTGGAGCGACGGTTGGAGCCGTGGTTGGAGCGACGGTTGGAGCGACGGTTGGAGCCACAGTCGGAGCTACCGTCGGAACCACAGGAACCCCTGAACATCCTTGTTCCAAGTAACTTTAAATCTAAGAACCAACCTCCTCCGCCGCCGCCTCCTCCACCGCCGCCGCCGCTTCCACCTGCACCTGTACCCGCACCTCCACCTGCACCTCCTCCTGCGACCGCCGAAGGCACCGTTCTCATGCACGGCGACACGGAAGAGAAAGTAGCGAAGATGAGGAGAAGCGCCTGGATCGGGTCGTAAATCACGGAGTGCCTCATCTCCTTCGCGGTTTCTCTAGTTGCTGGATGGCGCGAAACAGAACGAAGAAGATCGCATAGTTGACCTGATTAGGCGATCGTCTCGACGAGGTGTTGTTTACGGTACGAACTTTTACTTGGATTCGGGTGAACACAGTTGGGACGCCGCAGAGAGACGCGGATAACAAACAAGGCAAGATTTGTTCGATTTTTCTTGATTTAGAGATTTCGAAACTACGCCTTTTCCCGGGATGATAACACGTGCCCATAACTTGGGATTGCGACAGAACATAGAATGTGAAAGAAAGCTGTATGGGGACTGACAAGGTGAAACACTAAAGACGCTGTCTTCTTCTGTTGGCACTGACCCAGCAACTTCTGAACCAGTTACAAATCTGCACTTGCAACGCACTCCCACCAGGTCTCTTCCTTCCAAGGCTTCCCTTTCCCGTTCCTTCTGTTCCCTCACCTCTATCACCCCACCAATGACGCAATCCTCCATTGTCAGCTGCAAATAGTCCTCAATAAAATTTCCATTCGATTTTTGCACTTCTCCGCCGTTTGCACTCTTAGCCGACCACTTCTTTCCGGCGGTCCAAAGTCTCCACTCGGGTCGTTTCCTTATCGCTATCGCCGTCGACTGACACCTCGCCCCTCACGCCACAAAAAACGGCCAACGTGGGGCGATTTGGTCTCCGCGAGTAATTTCAAACGGGGCTCAGAAGACTGTTAGCCACACGCCGAAATCCGCAGAGGATGTGTGCAACTGAGAAAGACTACAGTCGGAACCAGTCTGTGATAAGCCCTCAAGCGTCATAGGCTGGCTGATAACGACGTGAAAATCCGTTTTTCTCATCTGCGAGTGATTGGGGAAACCACGTCGACACTCTTAGCTGGTCATGTCGACCTCGAATGCAGTGTGATTATTGACAGGTAGAGGGAGGAATAGAGGGAAGAGGCCCATGAAATTGGCTTTTAAAACTGATTCAAAACTTGGAAAAATTGATTATGGAAAGCGTTCTTGAGAGTCCTTGAAAGAATCTGGTTAGGTGGTCTAATACGCCTACAAATGCGGTAAGACGTAGATGTAGTCGTGGCCATGCACGCATTTATTTGCAGTAACCACGTATTTCCCTTGCTTTTGAAGTTTGGGTCAGCTTCTGGGTGTTTACTTCAAAGCACAACCAAATAGCGCCCCAACCGATCGGTTCCATCCCATGATCTCAGGTCCACGATGCCCTCGCAACGTCCTAACTAGGAAGGAGACTATGTTTTCCCCAGAAACCATATGACGCACCCTGGTCGACGATCGGTTTTCCTCTTTTCTTGCTTTGTTTGCTTTGGCTGATAAAAAGGAAACTCTGTCCTTTTTCGTCCCTCCGTCAATCGACGATCGCTTCGTATTTGTGTGCTTGTAGTGAATGATTAGGAGCGGAAAACAGACGTCAAATGGAATTTAGAAGAGCCATTTTGGGGTTGGCGGACGTTTAGAATGGTTTATGATGGCCGGAGAGGATAATCGAATTGAAGAATTCAGCAGACGGCGCAATTTGACTTTGGAATCGTTTGCAGAGCCTTGGACGGCGGACGCTTGGAAGTCGTTTTGAGGAGCTAGTGGAAATTCAGATTCAGAAGCGCGCGTTGGCATTCCACGTAAACACCTCTGGATTCTTTACTTCCGTCTTTTGCAAAAGAACACATCAAACTAAGCCTCCACGCACCATCGAATCATCACTTCCGAGGCCACTGAACTCCGAGAAACCTCAACTTCCTTCTTCACCTTTCCCAGCTCTTGAGCCTCTGAATCACAATCTCAGCCACGTGATTCACGTTCCGTGTTTGCTCTCTTTCCAAATTCCTGCACTCCTCCTGGCTATCTATCTCCCGAACGCGTCTTCGTTCCTTCTTCGACTTATTTGCCGACGTCGGCGTTATCGCGAGAATCTCCAAACGTAGTCGAGACTCCAACGCAAACACCGCGTTCGGTTATAGCGAATCACTTGGTCTCCTACGTACCACGTGCAACCATAAACACCGCTAAGCAACCACATCCCACGCATTCCCCAAAACGATTTTGTTTGAGTTACAATTTTATTGGTATTATTCACATTTTGTGGTTATCGAAGAGTCTTTGGGACGAGGAGGAGCACTCAAACAACCGATTTCTGAGAAAAGTTCATTATTAGGGGACGAAGGGGCAAACAGCGAGATCATTGAGGGGCCACGAGAGAATTGCATCGGAGAGGGTCAGCAGGAGCAGCTAGGGAGGATATGCACACGTATTTCCTTGAGGTTACTGTACAGAGGTCTTCCTAACTCTGCGCCAACGTGATTCCGGCTGGACTCGTCGTCGTGGAGTTGGGTGACTGCGGGGTGACGGAAGAAGCGCCGGTGGAGGAAGCGGTGTTCCCCGAGGAGCTGTTCGAGGTGGCCGAGTCCGTGGACACTCCGCTGGCTTCCCGTTCCAGTTTGTACTTCTCGAAGTCCCGGTCGTTTCCCAGGATCTGCTGGATCTCGTTCTGCATAAATGCCCAGGGCACGCTCGATCCGGCCAAGGGGCATTTCTGACCTGAAGGACAGAAGGTCTCCTGAAAAAAGCGGAATAAAATGGATGTTCAAGGAAGATGACGACTCACGAGTTTCTTGATCGAGTCGCGGGAGCAGTCGAAGCAGAATTTGTGGTTGGAGACCGAGGGGCACTGGACGAAGTGCGTGTCTTCGAGGCGCTTCGAGCAGATCGTGCACTTTAAGGTCATCCTGCAAAGAATGAAGGTCAGTTTATGCAAATCGGACGCTCGATTACCCATTGTGAAGTCGGCGATCGCCGCTGTTATCCGGCGAGTGGGTCGAGGTGGGCGAAACCGACGTCGTTTGGGCGTCTCGCTGGACCTTGGCGTAAACGTCGCCCTTCTCGTTGTCGTCGTGCTCGCGTTTGCGCGAGGCGAGTTGGTTCAGGGCGCTCTGGGGAAGGAGGTTCGCAATGCTGGTTTGGGCCGCGAGGCTCGTGTAGGGCAGATTCAGCGGGAAGTTGCCCGTGGGGAAGAGCGCGTTGGGAAGCATGTGGTTCCGCATCGCCTGGAGTTCTTCGAGGCTGATATGGCCGTTGCCTCGTGCGCTGGCTAAGGAGAGGATCCTCTGCTGGTTGGCAGCGAAGGCCTGAAATAAGGAAATTGCACAAACGAAACATGAAACACATGTTCTTACGTCGGAGAACTGCTGTGCGATCGGAAGGGCGAATTGGGGAAACTGGGCACCAGCCGCAGTTGGATTCGGAGCGGCGATTGCTGGAGCTGTTTGAGGGGCAGCTGGGATTCTGGACGTGGGCGGAGAGAATCTTCCTGGAGGCCCGGAGTTTCCATTCTGTGGAGCTTCTTTCTTCACGACTGGCACTGATCCGTTGGTCGTCGGCGTATCTGAGGTCACAATTCCATGGACTCGTTTCATCTGCCTTGCTGCTTCGATCACGTTTTCAATTCTGAAAAAGGCAAAATAACACACAGAATCCAACATTCTGGACTCACTTCTCGGCTCCTTCGTAGTTCACGCATCCTCGGCACACCGGCTCAGCGTAGTCCATGCACATCGCCCAGGGCATTCTGGGAAGATCGCAGAGGTAGCAGTGCTGCTTTCCCACCGCTTTCACGGTCACGTTCGCGGTAGCGGACGGCGGCGGAAGGCCGACCGCGGAATTGCCGTTCGGGACGACGGCGGGGTTGATAGGACCCATCATGTGGTCTTTCATGTAATCCAAACCAAACAAGATCTGCAACGAAAATCGATTCTTGAGTATATAAAATCTGGTAAACAGGGCCAAACGCGCCATCGCGGAGAGGACAAAAAGGCGTAAAATCGCCCGAAAAAGAGGCGCGGAAGAAGGGCTACTTGTCCCTCCAAACGCGGCGCATAAATAACGTCGATCTATTCAGAATGCAACGAATTAAAATTCCCGTTTGCATAAAGATCGTGAATGAATATGCAATCGCCGCGCCTGAAGACGCCGGTTTCGTCGGTTGGCGCCACCTGGGCCGCGCGAGTACAAAGCGGCAGCGGAAGGAAGATGGGTTCTGGAGCCACGAGGTGTTAATAGCGGCGGAGATTCTGAACAGAACGCGCGCGGCGATAAGCGTCGGGAATAAAGTCATCACCATCAGCAGGTGGAGTGGAGATAAGGAGAGGGCGGCGAGGCCGGCGAACGACGAATTCCTCGCCGCTGGAGCCGAAGCGGCGGACTAGAGAGTAGGGACCGGGGCAAGAAGCTGAGAGCGCAGCGAGGCCCGGAGGAAGCGTTATCAGTTGACTGACACCAGCAGATCAAAGAAGAACAATAGTGGTGCCATTTGGAAGCAGAAAGACGCCGGTCGCGGCGACCCGAAGACGTAGAAGTCACGCCGGTGACGTAGCTGATTTGCATAAGGAAAAAATGGCGATGATCGATGGTGAGTGGCGAGCGAGAGGTGGGGAGGCGGAAATGGAAACTCGGAATCACTACCTCCGGGCGTCGTGGATAAGCGGTTCGCGACGTGAGCCGATGGCCGAGGTCGTGAGTGACCCTTCAAGCGCGGTGCGCGAGTTGCCTTGTACGCTCCGCCCCGATCACCTACATTCCCAAAACGCGCCGATTGACCGCCCTGCGGCGCGACCATATGACTGTTTACTTCCGCGCCGACTTCTCCGAAGATCCGCCGCCGAAATCCTCGAAAACACCGAGAGGATATCCGTGGAAGATCCGGCTCCTCGGGCGGAAATAACGCAACAGAGCGCTTCTTAACCTGCGCCCTCTCGCCGGTATTTACCTGTTTGTCCGTGATCGCGAGCTGCTGCTGGGGAGGTTCCTCCTCCCCACGACGACAAACAAAGCAACTCGCGGGTCAAAACCGGTTTTCGTCCGAACTTTGACTTGGAGTCACTCTCGAGTCGACGTTTCTTCCCCGCAGCGCTTCCTTATCATCGGAGCGCGGGCCGCAGCCGCCCGGCTTCGCGAGCGGACGGAGAAGACGCGCCGGCGATAACAGCAGGGGACGGAGAAGAGGAGGAGGAGGCAGAGTATACAAAGTACAAAGATACAGTGAAAACACAGAATCACAGGCCGCCGGAGGATTCCGGCGACGTCGCCGTTGCATCACACCACCGGAGCACGCGCTTATACGTAATAAAAAGGGAGACACACCATAAGGAGAAGAGGCGAAAGGCCATTTAAGGGCGCGCGAGAGGGGAGATAAGATAAGCCGTGATAAAGGGAGCTGGCACGTTGCCCTCTTATGCAACAATCGGCACCGGGCGCCCGAGCGAGGACGAGGAAGGAACGCAAGAACCGGCACTGCGCGACCTTTCGAGTGGGTCAAAACGCCGCGAATGACATTGCTGGCGGTGCGAGGCGGTCGAAAAACAAGATATTATGCAGCGGACGCCGATGGCGACCGATGACCCAATTTAAACTGGCGACGACGGGATTCGTCGGATTCTCGAGCCTCGAGCCAACTCGCGGACGCGCGAAAGGTCGTCGAGAGGAGGAGGAGGAAGGAAGATGAGAAGTGAAGGCTGAAGCAGCTTGACGGCCGAAGGACAAAACCGGTAGTAACCTCCTCTTCACCGGGCCCAGGCGGGCCTGGCACCGAGCGCCGAAAACCGGAATCTTCGCCTCACCCCGCACGCGTGCTCGTATTTGTATGCTAGGTAGCATTGTGTGACATCGAAGAAAAGAAGAAAAAGAAGACGAATAAGTAGAAGAAGAAGAGGAGCAGAGCCAGAATCCGTCGCCGCCGTCCCCATTCCCAAAACTTGTTACAACTTTACTGCAACAAGACGAATTTAGAAGCGAGTTGAGTGGTACGCGGCCATGGGAGCGGAGAAAGGGGCGCCGGGAAGGATTCCAGGGAGCAAGTTGCATTTTGCAGAGGGGCTCTTATCAGTTCGATTTACGCGGCCCTGGATGCTGATGTGCGACCATTTTCTGGCGTTGTGGCTACGGAACCAATGTTCAAAGACGAAGACGTGGTGGGGTGAGAATTCCCTGATTACAAAGGGCCCAAGGAACATCCTTCGGGAACTTCCTTTTTTGGATTGACGACCAGAAACACAAGTTCCATTGCTAGCGATATAATTCTGGCCTTGAACAAAAACCTGATGATTCCTATTTTAAGGTTGCACTTTAAAAACCGAAACGCCCAAGAATCAGCGGCCGCGTACCCCGAATAGAGGTTCCATCGTCCAATGTTCAAAGGCTCTTTCGCGGAACCCGAAATATTTGTTTGCCTGCTCCAGGTCCCACGATAACAGCCAGATAACCCGAACCAATATTTGGGGTACAGAAAACACGAAGACCACCCACCCGAGCCCCATCGTGACCCTTGCGGGCTTTCGAAATCATTGTAAAGTTGGAATCGGGAGTCGTAAAAAGTGCATTTATGCGTCGTGGAGGGAGAAGAACGCAATTATACGTAAGGAAAAGGTCAAAAAACTTTTTTGCACTCTGCGCACCCGTTTGCATCGGCGACCTTGGGAGAGACGAACGCCACGCGCCGGGTTTGCAGCCAAGCTGTCGGTGGCCGAAGACGCGCGGAAGCCGAAGAAGGCCGGGAACGCCGTGGGGAGTTTTGGGAGGAGCGAGGGGATTGTCACCTTGTAAGAAGATGGTTAATTAAAGTGGTCACGAGGCTCGGGGTCGTCGGTCGGGGGACGTCAGCTGTCTTCCTCCTCGGAACCGTGCTTGGCACGGGCGCGCGCTCCTTTCCCGGTCGAGAGAGCATCTCTGGGAAGAGGAGGAGGCGCTGGGAACCGGTTTTCCGCAATCTACGATCGCCGCCCGGGGCCGCCGCACGACCCCGCGAGGCGCGGGAAAACCGGAAAACGTGGGTCGCGACCGGGCGATCACGTAATCGCGGCCTCGGAGCGCCTCATCGCGCGGTCGCCAGAACCGGTTTTCGTGCACCTTTCCCCCTCGTCACCTCTCGGCGCCCTCGCCGCCGGGGTTAGGTGGCGAGCGGTGCAAGGCACCGCGCCGCGCGACTGAAATTACCGCTTTTTCGCGATGATCCAACTTCGCGGCAGCCGACGCGGGGTTAACTCCTCTTCTCTTTGAACCGAACGCACGCTGGTCAGAGGACACAAAAAGTGACCCACATAAAAACGGGTTGTGCGGAGTTGAAAGCAGAGCAGCCCAGGGAAGAGGAGGAGGTGGAGGGTACGGTAGGTAAACTGAAAAGTTGGAAGTGGAATGTGGAACACGCGGAGAGCGCAAGTTCGAAAAACTCGGGAGGTGAAATCAGAGATAGGCTATAGCTAGGAGAACAGAAAATACAGTCTAAACGCTGGAAACAAACAAGTCACCGCCACTTCCGTAACGTATTCATAAAAAGTTTAGCTTTCCTACAAACTCGCAATTTTGTCGATCCAAAGTCTAGCGCACGGCGCCAGTGTGATCTAAACAAGCTGGATTTGTATCCCGACCACGAATTTCAAATTTGTGGCGCCAATTCAAACTCAAATCCAACGACCACCGACTGAATTCTCGCACTTTTGTATCCAGAACCCAAAAAACTGGAATCCGATCTTCAATAGGGAAACAAAAAGGGGTGCAGCTGCAGAAGAACAAGTTGCGTTTCCGCAAAAAGCCGCAAGAAGCGAAAACGCGCGTTGCGCTTCTTATATGAAGTCTGAAGGTGTCGTCGCCCGGGGCGAAAGATGAACCCTGCTTGGAACCGGTTGTTCCGCAAGCTTCAGACGCATTAAGCCTGCACGCGCAGTCTAGCAGGAAAAAGAGGAGAAGCTGCCCTTTCACCCGAAGCGCGGCGCTGCTTCCTCGTGTCGATGTCTCGGAAACTGGAATCGCTTGTTCTTTTAATGTTCCAATCAAATACTCGCTTCGCGGCGGAGTCGATAGATCGTTTTCCTCCCGACGCGCTCATACAATCCAGATCTTTGGGAGAGGGACGCGCTGGAAGTGAGCGAGAGGGGCCTGCACATGAAAGAGTCTTTTAAGGTAGAGAAGAATCAGGATCTAGCTAAAGAAGAAACTAGGCAATAACGTTATGCGGAGTAAGACCAGATCCAAGTTAATTTTAGAACCGGGCTGCAAAGCAGATCTTTTTGAAAATCAGACTCAGCAAAAAAGGAGAACCAAGACACGCAAATCCGTGCGGATTTCTGTGAATGTAGTTCCTAGAACACCAAAAACCGCCTCCAAAAAGGATTATTTGCCTGCAACTATTACTAACTTCCTCCCCCACGTGAATCAACTGTTGTGCTTATCTCCGTACTCGTCATGAGCCAAATGACGCCAACAATGAACCACTAAGCAAACACCTGAGGAATCACGCGCCCAACTCCGGCGCCTCTTCCCAGAACACAAAAACTTTTTTGGTCGTTAGATCTAATTTACGACTTCAAACTCCAGCACAAAATCGTCCTCCTCCCTGCATAACCCTCCAAGGCCATCGGGCAACATTCCCGCCACCTGAAAAGAGCGCCTATTTTGGCTCGCGGCCAGTCAGGAACCGATGACCTCGGCAGCGATCAGCTGACAAAGATGCCTTTTCCGCGTTTCTCAAACGGTCGCGAGAATTTAAATTAGCATGTGATTACCTCCACCGCGCTCGACTTCTCGGGAAACCCGTTTTCCCTTGCGTCGCCGTCGATTAAACCCCAACCTGGAGCGCGAGAGGTCGGCGGCGGTTCTCGACACGAAAAGAAAGACCGGTTTTTGAGAGATACCGCCAGCTGTTACAAAACTGGAGCACAAGACGAATTCGGAGTCGATTGGGAGTCCGAGGGAGCTCGGACCGGCGACTTGAAAGAGGGGAACGTGGATGCGAAGATGCGCCGCCGGACGTCCCAATTTGTCCGAACGCCGGCGATTCGGGGTTCAAAACAACCAACTGACGGCGACCCGATTGGGCGACCTTGACTCGGAGCCGAAGCGCCGGCGTGCCACGAATCGCGCGAGGTCGAAAAAGAACCTGTATTTGCAGAAGAACCCCGAGCGAGAGAAGTCGCTGGATATCCCTGGAACAGAGCATTCTGGGGGAGCTCGGCGCGGACCGCTTCTTCCGAGGCGCTCGGGCGGATAATTGCGAAACGTGCGCCGTTGGAAAGTGCGACGCACTTTGGAACGACGGCGATCTGGATAAGGTGGCTATGTGTCTGTAGAAAAAGGCCCAATCAGAGATTAGTGGGTCAGGAAAGAAGGGACGCTCCGGTTTTTGGGAAGATGTAGCGGGAGAGTTGCACTTTGGGAACGAAGGCTATTCTGGAAGTAGTGAGGTTCGACGCATTCTGATCTTAAGACTGCAATTGGTCCAAAGGTGAAAAAAGAAAGTCCTGGAGCTGAAATCCGTTACGCAACTTGGGCACTCCGACCTCAGCCTTGCATCTGGTAAATACATCACTTTAAACCTTCTAAGCGGTTTGGGAAAACCAGTATTTCAGGTTCAGCGCTTCAAACACCAAAAGTCGAATTTAATCGACTACGTGACAAACATCATGACCTTCGGAACTCAAAATCGTGCTCCCGACTTCCTCGATTCAAGTGCCTACAGTATCCCCGGCAAAAGCGGCTCTCGGGCGAATCGATGCCTCCAAGTTTCCAGATCGAACAAGTTTAATCCGAGCGAACACTCGCCTCGCCTCTTCCTGGGTAATCTCATTTTTTGCCCTTTCTCGAGCAAACATGTTGACTCTCCGCGCGTTCGTCGTGCAGCCAACGTCGATTGTCGCATTCCAGAATCGTTTAATTCGCCTCTCGATAAGCCTGTTCTCAGTTACACAGTGTTAAGGTTCACTACATCAGTCAACAACATTCGCGAACAGGTTCTCGAGAGGAAAAACACGTGAAAAATTCAAATATCGACAAACGTGTCCTGTAATCTAAATGGCGTTTCGAGGGGTTTGAAGTCGGCGCGAGGTTTCAACGGAGATGGGTTTAATTTGGAGCCGTTTGCAGGCCGCGCTAAAAACGCTTTTGCAACGGAAGCAGAAGCACTGGAACATTCCAGTCTGTCGGCACAAAAAGACGAAAAGATCTTGTAAGGGGATACGAGGAATCCTGGACCAAACTCGACCATAGCGACAGTTGTAGGCATCCAGAGACCACGCAAAAGCTGAAGATGGGGATACGCAGCTCGATCCAGACAATTCTTGTCTGGGTGATCTTCCAGACCGTCTAATTGAACGCGGCGAGTTACCGGTCGGGTACACCGTTCAGAATGGAAACGTGCAGACAGACGACTTTCTTGTCTGTGTCTCAAGTGAGAAATGGAATAGACAAAGATCCTGTCTGCGGACTGACATTCGGAGCCCAAACAAAGTCGGAGAGCGGTCGCTTTCGAGGTAGGTCCCGTGGGTTCAAGCGTACCACAACGTCTTCTCTCTGCGGAATGGCAAAGTCAAAATGTCCAGCTAGAGTTGCTACGGGCCGCACTTCAACGTTCATCCAAGTACCACGCGCAAAAAGTTGAATTGCACTTTCAAAGGTTACTTCGCCCGACCCGTTAACCCCTCATATTCCATGCTGTAACAGGCATTTTACACCCGAACCGGACTTTTGACTCTAGAAGCGATTCGCTAATCACTCCAGCAGCTGCAGCTAAACATCGTTACACCCACTCGAACCCGACTTGTTCTACACCAGTCTTAGAAACCGTTCCAGTCTGAGCGACCCGTGGCCTTCTGCGTCGTGTCCTCCTCGGCAGCTCCTTCTTCCTTCAGTTTTTGCCTATTTTCGCCATCGCCGCCACAATCGCTCCTCCGAGTGACGCAATCTTCCGCGGCGTCCTTGCCGCGGCCGCCGTCGAATCGAGCCGGTCGGTGCCAGTCAAGTTTCTCGCTCCGAGCACAATACAACCTGTTCCTCTCGGCCTTCGTTCCTTCGAATCCGCCGCCGCCGCTCCTCAACAGTTCGCCGGCGTCATTCGCCCACGGGGTCATCTGCCTACATTTAGAATACAACGCGCATACAACACAACGACGACGCATACGGTGTCCTTCTCGCCGTAACCGGTTCCCGCCGCCGACTATTCCACTTTTCCATGCGAACTCGCGGTGTCAACAGCGGCAGAGAGATAATATTACATTGGAAATATCAACACGGAAAAACGGGAATTTTCGAGTCCGACTTCAGTCACCAAGTTTGGCCGTCGAAGAATGCTCCCAACTTCTGTTGATCTGGAACAAGCGTTGAATGGGGGATTCCCAAGGATCGCCTTACCTGAAGACCTTCTCGAGCGTCCGACGTTCCTGGCCTTGCACTCTTCGGCGATGTCGATCGGGAAATGTTTTCTGGCTGCTGCGAGAACGGTTTCGAACGGACAAAACGGGCCTTGTGGACACCCGTCGATCATGTGTGTGATCGACTGGAATTCTTCGCTGAAGTTCGGGTTCTTCAGGAAGACGAACTGAAAAAACGAGTTGCAGAGTGCCGTTGCTGCAGCCGCCATAAACAAACGTTAATCATCGGCCTCCCGTCGACGTTCCAAAGCTCAAAAGTCAATGAAGCCGCGTGGTCGATTTCGTGATGTTTGCCGAAAACTTTTTCGACAATTCCAAAGGGGGTCAGCATTCCCCAGAGAGTCATGTCGTGCTGAAATTGGCGAAGATCAGCTGATCGGAAATGGTTCGGAAGCAGAAAAGGGAACATCGGGAGCGGAAAAGGGGTTAGTGGAGTCATGGGGCTAGTTGCGAAATAGTGGAAAGGGTTTCGATTTCTTGGAATTGATGAAAAGCAATTAGTTGAAAGCAGAAAAAGCACTCGCTTAACGATACTTGACTGAACGACACTTGACAATGGATGCAAAAGACAAGATAATCACAGAATTTTAAAAAGGTTTCTGGCTGACGAAGGAGCATAAGCGAAGGAGTACAAACACGCAGCCAGCCCCAACTCACCGTTGCGAATCCGTAAAACCTGAGCCTACTGAACCATTGACAATTTCGGCTTTCGTTCTTCCTCGCGAAACAATTCCATTTCTCCTGCAGCCTTGAGAACAAAATCTTGATTTTGTTGCCTCCTCTCAGCCGGATCAAGTTGTTTCCATGCTCCTAAAACAGCTGATTATTAGGGCTCCGCACGAAGCTGCACTCCTACCCCAACCTGTCCAAATTTAATCATTAACTGTTCGCCGGAAATCGTGCTTAATCGGTCAAGCACCGTCGCGTTGGCCCACATGGGGAGTGGGTGGCCATGTTTCTTCTAGAAAGATTGAATTATATAAACGTTATTTTCCAAACAAACAAAAGCTTACCAGGAGCAGCAAAGCGTCGAGCACGCCATACACGGAGACTCCTTCCTTAATGGAGACCCTCTCGCCGGTGAGGCTTTTCAGAGCGTCGCAGAACTCTTGGTGGTCGCGGATGAGATTCTTGAAAATTTCCGATTGGGTTTGCAGGGAATCGAGTTCCGCGGCTCTGGGGCAGATGGGGAACGGGTTTCCTTCCTGGAATAACCGCCCTCAGATTAAGAATTTCAACGTTTCCGCGCTCATCAGTGAAGGCATAGCAAAAAGGCCGGGATTGAGCATCCGGAGAAATTTCATCTGCAGACGAGAGAATCACTCAAAGGAGGATAAAAGTGCTCTGATCGGGTGAACGCCGAACTTCTGAATAATCAACCTTCTAAAGAGCTCAAACTCGAATTCTAAAGTGCTCAAGATTCCCAAAAATACGACGCTGCCCCTCGCTTATGGAAACTCACAAAATCAGTGACCATCGAGGAGGTGTGAATCGGCACGGGAGTCCAGTTGGGCTTCCATTCGGGGATATCCGGGAAATCCTTTCCTTTCTTCCCGTAATCGAACATCCCAGCGACGAAAGCGGTCGCCGTTTCGAGGGTTCGGTTGATGTCCGTGCTTCGCATATAGATCTGAAATGAGCTTCCTATAACTCTCCATCCCTCCATCTTCTACAACAACCTCCTTCATATTCAGGAAATTCTCGTCCAGGAGCATTCCGCTGCTCACGTATCGCTTCTTCATCCTCCTTCCCAGAAGGTTTCCTTCTCTCATTCCCATCTGAAATCAATGAAATAGAAACAGCACTGAAACTTCTCTCCACCCACGGGCGTCAATTCTCCCAGCTGATTTCCGTAGAACGCCGCGTTGAAAGGGCTCGATCGGATCGGCTGAACGGGAGTTCTGTCGCCATGCCGGAAGTACTGAAAACAAGAAACTCAAAAATTCCGAACGCGTTCATCGCTTACCGTTTGAACGAAAATGAGCTTTTCGATGCCGGCAGATCCGCTGAAGACCAGAGCGAGAACGAAGAGCGGCAGCTTCATGAAATCGAGCCCTGCAATCGCATTAATTAATGCGCTCAGTCACGGAGTCAGGGTATCGTATCAACGAATCAGCGGCTTCGAAGCGCCTCGATTGTTTCCTCGAAGAGCGAGTGTTTACCCCTGGATGAAACAGAAAGGCACGGCGATCCAGTCTGAGATAAAGGAAACAGGTTATCGAGTTTATGGCTAGCGCCTTCAGTTCCACTATTTGCCGTGCGAAAAAGGAGGAAAATAAGGAAATGAGCACAATGGAATTGTGGTGATAAGGCGCGCAGACGGCCCCGGAAAGGAAAGCGGTTGTACGCGGAAGAATCGCGCTGAAACGTGAATATAAAAAAGAAATTCAAAAGATTTACTGAATAGTTCCAGTAAATGTAAAACGCTCAGTTTGGAGAGCGATGGAGAAACAAAGCAGTCTAACGATTTTCGCTTCAAAAGTGCATGTGCACGTACTCAAGCTGCACTGACTCGGGATTACCAAGTGGATCAGGAGGAGGGATCAGTCTAAAGTGCAGATGGAACATCCGAAACAGAAGGTCGCCAGGCTACATCAATAATCGCAACGAAACCTGAAAAAAAGCCATTTTTCGTGCAAAACTAGCACCCAGACGAGGAAAGCGACGAAAACGGCCATTCAGTTAATCACCCCGAAGAAATCATCAATTCCCCGTTTATAATCCCATTATCATTTCATCCAGGACATGTTAATGCCAGCTAGGAAGTCGAAAGAAAGGACTTGGAGTCCTCTTGCCTGATCCGAGCTCTTCACACCCAATAAACTCTCCTCCTTCGGTCATAAACGCCCAATACAAACACCTCGCGCGCTTCGCTTTGCTTCGGAGATTTTATTTCGGATTCCGAGGTTCCCTCGGCCGTAGATCCCTCGATTTAATCCGCGCCCTGCGGTCTTCCCTTGCGGAAATAATTGCCTCACTGTAAGTCCCAATCGAAGGATCAACTCTGCGTGGCGCGTTTAACACCTCAAACACGAGCATGTTTGAGTGAATCGTAGTCAAGAAGCCTGGATCCGTAGTTTTATAAGCCAAAAACTTTAACATAACTAGAACTTTCTGAGCACTGGTCAAACAAAATTCATTAAACGGGCTTGTCAGCTCCTTCAAGGACAAGTTGGGCTGACTGGACACCCTCCGCAACCGACGGCGGTGGCCTGCAAGTACATTGCTGGTAAGGGCATGAAATTTCCACTGGCGTCCAGTTGGGATCCGTATGTCACCGTGGCTCCTCCGTTCGTCGGTGCTAGTCCGTCCGTATTCGAGTCCGCCATAATCAGCGTGTACATCCCGCAGGTGCCGCCGGAGCAGAACGGAGCAAAAACGAAGGTTTCCGTGCCGGCAGTGGGCATATAGCACATGGTGGCGGAGGTGCAGATACAGGCCATGGTGCCAGTGGAGCACGCCAGGTTGAACGCTTGCATGTTGGTCCCGATGATGTTGTTCCAGTCGGGGTCCATCGCCTGGTTGAAGTAGTAGTACTGCCCGTTCTGGCATGGACATTGGCCTGAAATGGAGGATAAGGGTTCGATGACCAAGCGTATAACGCTTACTAACAACGGCAGCGCCGCTTCCAATCGGTCCAAACGGAACGTCGGTCATCTGATTAACAGTGTTGGACACGAAGACTCCTTGGGTCATCGCGCCTCCCATGCACGACGTCGTGGTTGTCGTCGTGGTTGTGGTTGTAGTCGTCGTCGTAGTGGCTGCAAAAGAAGTGATATACAACAACACGAAAATGGCCCAAGAAGTGACTGTGGAGGCCAGAGCCATCTTTCTAGAGTTTTCCAAACTGACTAGTTGTGGTGGTTGTCGTAGTACTCGTCGTGGTTGTGGACGTCGTGGACGTCGAAGTGGTAGTTGTGGTGGGAGTTGTCGTGGTGGTCGACGCGGATGTAGTTGTGGTTGTAGGAGTCGTCGTGGTTGTGGTCAACGACGTTGTTGTGGTCGGCGTCGATGTGGTCGTTGGAGTAGTTGGAGTGGTGGTGACCGTCGTTGTTGGAGTCGTTGTTGGAGTTGTTGTTGGAGTCGTCGTTAGAGTCGTTGTTGGAGTCGTTGTTGGAGTAGTTACCGTAGTTGGCACAGTTGTCACAGGAACAGCTAAAAGAAAACCGTTTAAAAAACGAGAAACAGGCTCTAAACCAGTGGGAGCAGGAGGGGCAACTCTGGCACAGGCGTCGACCCCAAAAAGGGCCGCCGACGAGAATATCAATAAAACGAACATTTGTCGTTTGGACGTTCGAAGGTTGAAGTTGGCGAGAGATGCGCTCGAACGAAGTGACCCAAATTAAAACCCTTGTTTTGATCGAATTTAGTTGCGATTAGGATTGGCGCACGGCAGAAAGTGGCAGCAAAAGGTGGAACCGTGGCGACGCCCGATTCTCTAATCTAAACATTCTTGGAAACACAGGCGTGAATTAAAGAAAAGCGCGTTTTTCGGTTTTCGCTGCCTGGTATTTTCATAAACGATTACCCACTTCTAAGCATTCCGGTGGTTTGTTCCGTGCACAGAGACCAGAAACTTGTCAACCTATAAAAGACAAAACGCGGAAATCAAAAACAATTCGAAGTTCAAGACGATTCGTAATCGAATTAGCGCAAATTGATTTGATTATGCGCGATTTGATGCGGTTATTTGGAGAGGGAGGACTCACTTCTAGTGACCACGGGAGTGGCCGCAGGAGCACTGACGGTCGCAGGAGGACGAACTCGGGCGCAGCCGTAAACCGAAGGTAGCAGAAGCAAAACGCAGAAAGATTCGACGGATAACTGCATCAGAGCGTGTAAAAACTGCGTAAACCGGAAAAGAGATCACAAGGCGCCAACGGTGATGGGAACTTTTAGGTTAACCCAGTTAACGATGCATTGTTGACCGTTCAACCTTCGCCATTGTACGTGATAAACGAAAAACTGAAGCTCGTAATAGTAACTTCGCTGTGAAAACGCTGAAAAAGCTAAAAAGAGTGAATGGAAAAGAATTATCCAACGAACTTAACCATATAAAAGCATAAAATTGCCAAGTTTATTTTCGTGTGCCGAAGCAGATCCACGCAAATGAATATTTTATCCCAAATTTGAAATAAAATTAAAATAATTAATTGTTGATTAAAATGCGTCTTACGCGCTGATGGCCTTGTCGACGCTGTTGAAGTTCTTCGTCAGCGCTTCCAGTCTGTCGAGCATGCGCTTCCTCCTAGCCTCAACGGGGTGTTGGTTCTTCATTTCCTCGATGTTCTTGCGGGCCAGCTCGCCCAAACGCTAAATTGGTGACATGAAGATACAATAGCGAATAGAGGGCTGCACTTACCTTAATCTTCTCTTCGATCATGGACCTAATGAGCGTCTCGTCGAGGGTCTTCATGGCGATGATGAGGGGAACGTTGATCGGGTCCATCTCCTTCGGCTTGTAGAGGTCGGCGAAGAGCTTCTTCTCTTCATCAGTCAGGGAGGCTTCTTTGTCCTCAGCGAACGCCGGAGCAAAGATCACGGCCGCGAGCACGACGAGAAAGGCCGCATGGGCAGTTGCGCGGAGCAAAAGGGACATTCTGAAATACGTTGGGTGAGTTGGAGCGGAGCAGATGGAACCAACCTTGGACGAAGCTGCTTTCGACGAGCCGACCGACCGAGAGTGAAAGAACCCCACGGATGCGGTCATTATATAGGAAGCTTGCAGACGTCGGTCTGCACTCGAGTCTGAAACACTAAAACGTTTGAATTTGGTCTGAAATCGGTTATTTCAAGCAATCGAAGGTTACTAACCGGTCGGTTTCGTGCAAAATCCAAAAATTCGCTTCCAGATTAATTTCGGTACAAATCTCGGAAAATTAGACGCGAGAGATGGAAAAAACGACAAGGAGATCAATGCCATGGGCTGCAAGCGGAAGCCGACGTGCAAACGCCGCCGGAATCTCCGTCTCCGAGAGTGTCAAGTGCAAATACTGTTTGCACACAACTCCCGTCGTGTCCGTTTGCGCTTCGAGCAGCTTCCTCTCCTTCTCTCACAATCAGCACATGCATTCCAGCGACGGATAACTTTACAACGCGCAAACTCCGCTTCCGGCAACTTCGGAATGAAGAAATGTAAGTGACTCTTCGCATTTCTAATTTTACGAAACGAAGAATTACCGTGGACAGGTCAGTCACAATCAGGCTATTTCTGTTCGTGTTCCTGTCTCAGCGAAGCTGGAAACTAGTGAAACGTGAAAAGTGACGATTTGTTCTTCTGAAAGAGGTCCACAAGAGGATTCAACGAAATTCGGGCAAAAAATAACGCTAGATGCTGAATCGAACGAGAACTTTTCCAAATGTTCTAGCTCTAATGCTCTAATTTCAAATCAAAGGAGCCATAACTGTCAAGGTGTTCTTTCTAAATCTTTCTTGGACCTCATTTGAATCCAATGCTGAAACGTTTCCCGATCAAGGTTCCAGTGCATCTGCAGTTCCCCCGACTCGGACTCGCAGCGCTTCTGCGCTCGTTTCGCAACAAATCATCGAAACAACGCGCGCCCTCGTCACTTGTCAATCATATCCTCCAAATCGGATCCCGCGGCGCTCTTTCTCCTTCGCAACTCCGCAATTTGCAACCGAAGTCCGCCGCTTAACTCGTTTAGCAAATGAGCCAGGCGCCCGTCCTCCGAACTTGGCCCTCGCCTTCCCAGCCAGCATCCGCCCGCCTTCTTCCCTTCTTTCGCCTTTAAATCCAATCTTCTCTCGCGTTTCTCGTCTCCAAATGCAAGGCGGCTCGCTGCTGAATCCCCGTGGGGATTCCACGTCGCCGGGCCGAACGGAAAGTGCATCGGAATGTGCCCGCCTCGGCTTGTGACTGTCGTTCTTCGTCGGCTGGTTAGTCACGATTCTTTCGGAAATGTTTCCGCCTCGAAACAGTTTCAGTCGTTCGATTGTGAGGCGTTTCCAAGTAATGGCACCACGTCATGGATCCCCTCGCCTGTTCCTCCGGGTGATTCACCGTCTTTCGCCTCCGATCTGGCTGTCGGCGAGTGTCCCACATCCGCTCAAAAACCACAAACGGGGGCAAACAAGTCCTCCATTCAGCCTTCGTGGCGTCCAGGTCGATCGATGGACAGCTGACTGACTGCCCTCGGCTTTGAGGCCTCCTCGTGTTTCACAAATCCTTCACGATTCCACCGAATGTTCGTCTTGCATTTAACCCAGAAACCTCGTTTCCACGCGCGTCTTCTCCTGCAGATCGATCGATCGCGGTTTGATTCGCTTCGACGGTCGACGGACCTCGGAAACGCGAGTTTATCGCCTCTGAATACATATTAATAGCGGCAACGTGTCGCTTGCGCCCGCTGGAGGAGACCGTTTATGTTTTGACTGACGCAACGCCGGCGAATTAATGTTTCGGTTTTTTGGTTTTGAGCGGATTCCGGCCTTCAAGAGACCATCTCGGGCTAATCCTTCTGCGCTTTCGCGTTGTTTCATTTCGACTCGTAATTGACTTCTCGTCGCCGGGAGGGGCAACTCAAGGTCACTCTGCTTGCAACAATTGTGGTTTCTCGCGTTTTTCCAGTTTATTCGAACCGTTGTCGGGAATCGACGAAATGTACGCCCTCTGGTTCCCTTTGTGAAGAAAACTGTTTTCCGTGGGGTCTTATTTTAAATCACAATAAGGCTCGCGGACGTCATAAACGTCATAAATCAGGGTGTTTACTATTCAATGTCCTCCCTTATTTCACAATTGCCCTTTCCCTGTGTTTCGTCATAACCGATTGTGTCAAAACGTCCTCTTCCTCACCTCCGCTCTCTGTCCTATCAACCAAACTCGCAAAAACTTATCATTCCCTGCCTGCGCCAGCTGCAAATGTCCATCAGCCGAGTATCCGATTCCAACCGGACGCATTTCAGCCCACCACCGCCGCTCTAATTGCGCGTTATTTACAGTTTGGCGCCGCAGAAAGTGGAGCGTAAACAGCTCCTCCTTCCAAAACGAGTCTTTTGTACATTTGTAGAATTTTAGCACTTAAGGTGAGAAATAATTTTGTTTTTGTGTCCGACGCGCCCGTCACAATACCGGCATATCATGTTACAGCGGTGCTCACGTTTCTCATGCAAAAATTCTCGTTTGTTTGAGAGCCGCAGGCGAGAACGCGAACTGCGGTGGCCCCTACAGTACCCTAGCGATGGCTAATCGTCGCTCAGCCCAAGTTTTTCTCCGTCCTTCCAACCCAATCCCATCGAATCCAATCACCGCCGTTCCTCTCGCGCTCTCTAATCGAGAACACTGAGCGAAGTATCTAGTTGGACCCTCGCTGATTCACCGCGACTCCCTCGCGCGGCGTGTTTTTCTCCGTTTCCATTACAAAAGACTCCTTCGCGCTTCGATCAACTCGATTGTGCGCCATTCGCGCAGTCCGGCGGCTGCCCCAGCCAGCCTTACCTCCCTCCCTAACTTCCACCGGGGCCATTTCCATGATTTCGTGATTCTTTCTCATTTTTCCGAACTAGACGCGCGTTCCACGCGGAATCGCGGCGTCGGGCGTTCCGCAGCGACCTTTGTTTATGTTTCATCCATCGATTGTCGTTGGATGGTCGAGTGGAGTAAAGTGACGGTCGACGCACGCGTTTGCTAGATCGCAGCCGAGCGGAGACTAGATTCGTCGTCGCCGAGAACGAGGACGAAGCGCTTGCTGACCGTCCGGCCCGCCGCCGGGCACCCAATCCAGCCTCCCAATCCAGCGCTTTCCTTTTCGGCGTCGGCGTTCCTCGACTCGGAGTTATGCAAAGCTGCTGCAGAATCGACTTCGTCATGTCGCGCGCTCTTTGTTTCATCATCTTCCTGCAGCGGGCCAAAGTGCATCAAACTGTAGGAGGCGTCGGGGATCCGCAATTCTTTCGCCGCCGCTAAATCAGTCGCAATTGAATCAAAAACCGTTTGCGTTATGTTCGAAAGCTTTGTGAGAAGCGTGGATCGGCGTAGTCGAAGAATCCGGACGGGTAGGTGCTTCGCTTTTAAAATTCATGGAATTTCTTTGTTTCTTCGCAACTCTCTTTTGCTTTCGACCTTTTTCTTAAGCTTCTAAAGCTTTGAATTGCTTTTTTGCGTCGCCGCTGGGGAGTCTAAAATTGGAGTTTGACATTTATGAGTCTTTTGATTGCTTCTGTCGCTGCACTTGTGACTCTCAGTGTAGATCGGCGCGTGCTTTCTGAGATCGTTCCATCGATTATTCCAATCTGGTTGTAATGCCTGATAATACCTAGGAGTCACTACTGACTCCTCAGTCTGTGTGAGCGTCTTTTGTTGGTTTATTGATTGTTATGCGCTGATCAAACGATGACGTGTACTGTGGACACGCGAAGACCTTCTTCCTCATGGATCTCTTTTCAGTCGTTGGGTCTTCCAAAATGTTCTCGTGGCTCGGCGGCGATTCTTCCAAGAAGAAGAACCAGGACGTCCTGGAATCTGTGAGCGATGGACTCCGCAAGATCTACAAGCAGAAACTCTATCCGCTCGAGGAGTACTACAAGTTCCACGATTTCCATTCCCCCGCCTTGGGTAAGAATCCAGCGCTGATTACAGAGAATTCTAAGAACAGCGTTTCAGATGATCCTGATTTTGAAGCCAAGCCGATGATTCTCCTGGTGGGTCAATATTCCACGGGAAAGACCACGTTTATCCGCTATCTTCTTGAACAAGACTTCCCTGGGATCAGAATAGGACCCGAGCCGACCACGGATCGATTCATCGCCGTGATGCACGGAGATGACGAAGGATCGATCCCCGGCAACGCACTCGTCGTTGACTCAAAGAAGCAGTTCCGCGCGTTGAGCAAGTTCGGAAACTCGTTCCTGAACCGCTTCCAGTGTTCCGTTGTGAACAACGAAGTCCTGAAGAGTGTCACAATTGTCGACACTCCCGGTATCCTCAGTGGCGAAAAGCAGAGGTGAGATTCGGTCCCATATTTGAAGCTAAAATCAAAATTGCAGAATCGATCGTGGATACGATTTTACGGGTGTCCTCGAGTGGTTCGCCGAGCGCGTGGACCGCATCATCCTGCTCTTCGACGCCCACAAACTCGACATCTCCGACGAGTTCAAGCGCTGCATCGAAGCCCTCGCGGGCAACGAGGACAAGATCCGAATCGTCCTCAACAAGTCCGACATGGTCGACCACCAGCAGCTGATGCGAGTGTACGGAGCCTTGATGTGGTCGCTCGGAAAGGTCTTCAAGACGCCCGAAGTGTCCCGCGTGTACCTCGGCTCCTTCTGGGATCAGCCTCTACAGTACGACATCAACCGCCGTCTGTTCCAGGACGAGCAGCACGATCTGTTCGCCGACCTCCAGGCGCTTCCTCGCAACGCCGCGCTGCGTAAGCTCAATGATCTGATCAAGCGCGCCCGGCTCGCCAAGGTCCACGCCTACATCATCGCTGAGCTTCGCAAGCAGATGCCCTCGATGATCGGCAAGGAAAAGAAAAAGAAGGAGCTTATCGCGAACTTGGACAAGATCTTCGAGCAGCTCCAGCGCGAGCACAACATCTCGCCCGGCGACTTCCCCGACGTCCAGAAAATGCGTGAGAACCTCCAGAACGTCGACTTCACCAAGTTCAACGCTATCAAGCCGAAGCTTCTCGAAGTTGTTGACGGAATGCTTTCCTCCGACATCGGTAAACTCTTCGGAAAAATCGATTGATCTCATTTCTTGTTTCAGCTCGTCTCATGGCGCAGATTCCCAAGGAAGAGGCGCAGCAGCTCGTTGAAAATGGCGGAAACGGCGCCAGAGACCTGAAGGTCGTTCGCGGAGGCGCCTTCGACCAAGCTTCTGAAGCCGAGACGCCATTTGGGTTCGGACGCGGCGAAGGATTCGACAAGGGCGCCGACGAGTCCCAATGGGTCGTGGAGCGCGAAAGGAACCGCGCCGACGACACTTTCGAGTCTCTCAACCCTGTCGACGGAAAGATCACTGGCCGCGCCGCCAAGGAGCACATGGTCAAGTCGAAGCTGCCGAACGCGGTGCTTGGAAAGATCTGGAAGCTGGCCGACGTCGACCGCGACGGAATGTTGGATTCCGACGAGTTCGCCCTTGCTAACTACTTGATAAACTTGAAACTGGAAGGTGAGTTCTTGAGGTCTTCCGTCCTCTGCTGATGCCCATGTATTTCAGGCCATGAATTGCCTCTTGAGCTGCCGAAACACTTGATTCCTCCCTCGAAACGGGACGCCGACGCGATGTACCCGAACTTGGAATAAAACCTTCGTTAAACTTTCTAATCTATTCGTTCCTTATCCATTAGCTGGGCTGATGCGGCGCAACCGTGCTTCACTTCACTTCCCTCCCCACAAATACGTTTTTATCCGTTTTGTATAGAAAGAATCACTAAATAAATAATTTATGTTTTCTTCGCGCGTCTTCGCCTCTCCGCGAAAGGATCGAGATCGCTCGCGGGAATCGGGAACGCGAAAAATGATTCCAGACACTTTCTGTCTCAAAAAACGAAAGTGAATAAAACATTGATCGTCCGTGAATTGGAAGTGGCTCGTGAGCTAAGAGTGCAAGATTGTGTATCCTCGCCGAGCCAACATTGTCGAGCGAGCGGACTCTGAACACAACCGTTCACGCACTTCGGAAGCGATCAAAATGAGTTCGGTGTCTCGTGCCCCTCTCAGACACAGAAACCGTCATTCTTCAGTTTGCCCCAACGCAGAAGCGGTCGGGTCGATTCTTGCCTGAAGCTCCGGCATCCACTTTAAAGGTTGGCGTAGCTGCCGTGATTCATCGATCCATCTCGGCTAACGTCGCTGCGAATCGAATCGCCCTGAAAACTGGGTGCTCTTGGCACGATTGGTGAAAGCGAAGCGTTCATTTGTGTTTCCGTCGCCTCGAACGACTTCGGCCCGTCATGGAACCGTCAGCAACCGAAGATTGCGTTCCCCTGGCTCCAAGGTCCTCTCCAACCGGGCGGCATCGCTTTGCATGATGCTGCAACGTATCAACAAAGAAACCTCGCGCCGTCGATCGAATTTTATTGACGCACCCAATGGTGAGAACCGCTCCATGCTTCATAACTCTAACTAGCGTTTACAGGAGTCCTTGCGCAACATCGACGCTCTCTTGGAACGAGGACAAGGACGTGAGGCGTACGCCCACTCGAAAGCCGTAAGAAAAGCTTCAAAATCTATGGAAATAATTCTCAATTTCAGGCCTGCATCAAGAATTTGCGCCAACTGGCGAGGTTGTGCTATGATCGATCAAAGTCGATGGCACCGCAGAACCAAAAAACTTTATTGGCGATGGGTAAATTTGAGGATTCTTGTGCAGCTTTATGAAATCTAATTTTAGCTTTCCGGCACGTCGAAGAAGCCTTGAAAATGGACGCTTTCAACGAAAAGGCCATTAGACTGGCCGTGAAGATCTCCCTCGCGCAGAAAGATTCACCCACCCTGAGCTTTCAAGAGCAGAAGATGGCGACGGACACATACCTGCAGTTCCTGGAGAAGTACCTTCGCTTCGAGCACGATGACCACGAGGCACGTTTCTTCCGTGCTCGATGCTGCTTTGCGATTTTCCATTCGCCGTCTTTTTTGCGGCCTCTCTACAAAGCGGCGTTCTTTCGACCGCCTCCCAAAACTCTTCGGGAGATCATCATGGATTTTGAAGAGGTCCAAAGGTATTTGGCCGCCAAGAACATCGTGCTGATGGAGAACGAGTTTTACCTAGCGCTCTGTTATATTAAGACCGGCGAAATGCAGAATGCCCTGCGCTGTTTGGAAGTCATCGATGAAATGGAGTGTGAAAATCGGGAGGACCAGAAGCGAATCCAGGCAAAGGCGAGAAAGTTGCTAAGAAAATACTCGGATTCCCTGTAAAGTGGCGAATAAATTTGTGTCGAAGCACTCGATGAGGCTCTTGAAATCTGTTTCTACGATTTCTCTTGTGGCATCGCTTCCAATCGGTAGCGCATCGCCTGCTTGACATTTTCAACTGATTTTATTTTATTAGTTTAGATTTCCTTTTTCAGAAACTCTGGAAAATGTCCGTCAGTGGCTCCAGCTTCGCATTCAGTCCTTCTGAATCCGCGAAAAAGACTCCAGCTTCCTACGATAACTTGATCGATGTAAGCCGTTTTGCCTTCCTTTATCAGTGATAATGTCTTTTTAGAACCGAGTCGACCTTCTCTGCCGCCACGCGAAGTCCTGTTTGCTGTACTCCCAGCAAATTCAAGACGAAGTCAAGAAACAAGTCGTCTTGGATGAAGGCGCTCGAGCGATCGACGACGCTCTCAAGTTGAAGGATTCCCATTTCGACGCGCTCAAGCAAGGTGCCTTGATTGCGCACGAGAGAGCAACTCGCCTGGAAGGATCTGCGCAGAGGATAGAGTACGCCAAGTTCAAGGAATTCGCCGACCGGGCGCTTCAAGCAAATTCAGAGGATTTCGACCTTCTCTACTTCAGAGGGCTGTACCACTTCAAGAACCCCGAATCCTCCTTGGTCCAGAGGCTCTGTTTCCCGTGTTCCTTCTCCACGAACGAACTCGCCATCGAAGATTTTCTGGAGGCGGAAGAATTAAGGCCGAAACAGTACATCGACATCCACTACCACCTGGCGTTGTGCTACAAGGCGGCTGGAAACGTGGAAAGGACGCTGCAGCACTTGCGGGTCGTGGAGGAGTTGGAGGCCGTGGACGCGGTGCACAGAAGGATGAAGGCGGAGGCTAGTAATATTCGGATCGAGATGCTCAATTGAGGGTTTTTTTT
>KN166402.1:168455-186998 GCA_000757745.1 Steinernema scapterisci
CTGGAATACCAAAGAACGCGTTCTTCAAGCGGTGTGTTCAAAGGGGACGGGTCCAAATACGCTGACACAGAAGAGGCATAAGGCCATCTTCGCGATAAGATATACTTGTTTGTTTACTCGAAACCTGTCGATCAGCTCTTCATCTCTGACCAAGACCTTTGTTCCCGAGTTTCGATTCGAAGCCTTTTTCAACGCCTGCTTTGCTCTCTTCCACTCGAGGTTAACGAACTCTGGTGTAACTTTCCCGTTATCTTCAATTTTATTCGTGGCGTTAACTGCGTCAACCCTGTCGTTCTCATGCCTTAAAATCTATTAATCGCTTTATCAGCTCTTCGCTGGTGAGAACGAGAGCAGTCGTAAATGCTGACTGCAGTGCGAAACTGTACCAGTTTGTGCAGCCATATAGAAACCATTTAGGCGGGAAATGTTTCATTCAGGTTGGGACACAAATCTAGGTCTGCGATGTTGGAAATCAGCTTCTGAAGGAGCGGTGTAGGGGGAGTTTCTGGCAACAGTCGATAGGCAGGAATACCAGCAAAGAGATAGCCACACGCTTTCTGAAACCTTCGAGAACATTCTTCGAAACGACCATTTTGAATTTATCGTTTTTTGCAGTGATTTCGAAAGGATCAGGAGATAAGAACGTCAGTTGCGACTGTAGTCAAGCTTCTTCTGAAATCACAAGACTCTTATCCTACGTAGGAAGACGCGTTTCGTGTTTAAATTATTCGAAATTACGTTTCCAATTAGCAACTCACAGCGGAATTTGCCCAATAATATCAGTCCTGCCCGTTGGACCTGGCACACCGCCAAACACTATAGTTTTGAAGCTGGTTTATGAACCTTGACGAGTATGTTACTATCTCCTCTGTTTACTTTTACATCGTGACCATTTTGGAATGTGGCTAGAAGAGGACGAATGCACGTGGTCCCTCCCTTCTCACGAAATTTCGAACCGCCGCAATTTCAAAATAAAACTGGTCTCAGATTTCTTCGTTTTCAAATAAACACCCAAAACAGCGACAGCTGAAAACATCCCGGAGAATAGCCTAGCAGGCTCCTTTGATAAGCAAGTGGTGTATCCACATTCCCGGATCTTGGCGACCGTGCTGAGGTCTTATCAGGACCTGGTAAACAGAGAGCCGGACAGTCAACAGATCGTATTTGCTCGTATGAAATTCTTTTATAAATACGATGTTTACCACTCGGAAAAGCAGAGAACGAAGACTAAGAAATACTAAGAAAGCGAAGATTTCGCGCTTCGGGCAGTTGGACCTGCTTCAAACCGACAGTTGGCTTGCCTGTGGCAAACCAAGTTTTCCTGGGATTTGCTGCCACAGGCAAAATCGTCCGACATTTACAAATTTAGTTGGTGAAGTTCTTAGCTTGGAAAATGAATTGCTGCTGCTTGTACGCTTGGTTCTGTTGTTTCAAAAAGTCAATTTCGCGTTGCAGCGCTTCGTTTTGCGCCCGGATTTCGTTCAGCTTTCTTTGGAGGTCTTGTTTGGCATCCAGCTGCGTCTTGATCTAGAAGAAATTGGAATTACGAAACGTACAGAATCAGGAACTCTCACCCGCTCGCGGTATTGACGCGCGTAGATGCGCTTCTGGAAAATCTTAGAATCGCCATTGAGATCTCCCTCAGGAATGTGGGTGTCGGGTAGGCGCGGCCGACCTCTTCGGCGAGCAGGCTGCTGAGCTTCTATACAATGGGAATGCAACGTTCTTGGAATCTTGTACTCACCTTGTTGAGAAAGGCTCTGAAGTGGCTTCGGAGAAGGCGAAATGGCGTAAGAAGTCGAAGGAACGCAGTTCTCGAGCACGATCTCTGTAGGCGTCAAAGACGTGGTGGGAGACTGGGACCGACTCTTAGAGAGGGCGAAAACGTCCGTATGAATAGGAGCCGGAGAAATCAAAGCTGAGCCGGAACCAGGAAACGTGGGGGCGAGAGTGGTTGAGCTAAAGGAAACAGGCAGGGATACACTCCCGCACACCGATCTTGGCTTCTTGATCGACAAGTCCTTGGGCTGGTCGTCGTCGCTAAGTTCCATCGGTTCCGCCTTTGGCAGCGGCAAAGAGTGGCTTGGGCCGCATATTACGGAAGGACGAGGAGCGGCCATCGTCTTGGGAAGGAATAGATTAGTATCGCTTGGCGAAATGAGAATGCGGCCTTGTATTTTATCAGCTCCTTATCGGACTCGCCGAGCCGCCCCTAGGACACCGGACGTATCTGCACTGAATAATCGCAATAGCTATTATTAATTGTGGACCGAGTAATAACAGAGAGAACGTTTGCTGAGTTGGGCCGAAAGGATGGTAATTCCGAAACTTCAGCGATTGAAAAGTCGCCTTGAATAGATCATGAGAATTTCACACTGAATCATCGGTTAACGGTTCATTTTATAATTTATTGACTCTCTGACGTGGCGAAACGCAGCTGAAGGTCCATCCAACAATTCAAAGTTTACCTTGGAGGAGCGATTACGAAAAAAGCTGTCGGTCGAGAGAGAGGTTCTTCCAAGGCGAAGCTGAGTGTGCCATCGTCTTCCCATAACCTAAAAACGAGAAATTAGTTCCCTTCTTTCTTTCCTCGCACTCATTTTCATTTCTCTTTGATTCTCTCCACTTCGTAATTTCCTTTTTCCTATTTTGCTTTTTTCTGAATCACCAAACTCCGATTTTTGTTCCTCTCGATCCCTGATCTACTTGGTCACAAGGTGTTGACATATTCACACAGCAGAACACACGTAATCTTATTTTTGTCCCGATTTATGCCTCGAAAAGGGATACTAATTATGTGGGAAGACATTTACAGTCGTCTTATGACACTTTGTTTGTTTGATCACTGATCAGAAACATTTTTGAATTGCCCGGAAATGACGTTCATGCGGTGTTTGCCTAAGGATGGTATCAGTTATCAGGTATGTCGGTTAATCGGAAATTCGACTTGAACGTATGCAGCGAATTCCCATTGTTCGTTCGATGCACTGGAGGTCTTGAAACGAAAAGACCGCGCTTGGTGCCACAATTTCAAACTAACGATGGATTCGAGTATAACGAAACGTTTATTACGAAGCTTGCCAGATGATCTGAAGCCGCAACGAACTATGCGACTCACTGCGAAACGTCGTCGGAACGCCGGCGTTGGCCGCCGCGAATCACAGAATCCTTCTCCTAGGCCGCAGCTCCACAAGTCCGTCTCGCAGACACTCTTCAGACAAAGAAGATACAAAGTCTACGCAGCCGCCATTCTCCCTCGAGATGTTCCGCCGATCGGTCGGGTAATCGCGTCCCTTCTACGACTTCGCACTATGCTATTTTCAGGGTATTTTTCGTCTTCGCTTCAATCGTCCTCTTCACTACAGCCTTTCCTATTCAAGAGCACAAAGAGCAACCGATGAGCTTCGGAAACGTCTTCGACCAGCACCCGATCCCAGTCGTCTTCCCAGTGAAAACGCTGATTTCCGTGATGAGTCCGAAGAGAGTCGAAGAGCTGCTGGTCGCGAAGTTGACGGTAAGTGGATCGTTCGTAGTGTTCTTAGTTCCGATGCTTCGTTCAGGAACTGAGCAAAGCAGCCTTCAGAAGCAAAATGGAACTTCTCGCCGCCGAACGAAGGACCTAACAGCTTCCTGGCGTCTTCGTTTTTCTTCGTCGACATTTACCCAATTGACGTGTACTTTTATCCTTATCAGTCCTTCTTTAAATCGCCGAGACTGAAGTTAACCGTTTCGTTCTTCTAGATGTGTCTCGTTATTTCCGGTCTCACTTCCGAAGAAACTCTCAACCAGCAGCCGCTATCAGTGAGTCGCGTTGTTTACCTCCTCGACGCTCTTTTTGTGCAGATAAGAAGTCGTAATTAGCAAAGATCGGAACGGAGTTACGAAGTGCGAGATTCCTTTCAGGAAGTTGGGAATCCCATTAATGACAAACCGGCGGCTTGCAAAGACAAAAAATGTACTTTTGCATGAGTTTCTCTTATCAGTGGAGAGCGGACGGCGTATAATGGGACATTTACAAAAGTCCGAACATAATCCCGAATGGACCCGAAGGCACTCGACTGTGGAGTGAAGGCAAGAGTGCAGTAACTCCGGATCGTTCGCCGAGGTTTAGGAATCAATCCGATGCCGAAATTCATTTTTCTTTCCGTGCTCGCCGGTATTTAGCTAGAGTTATTTCCTTAGTTCTGGACAGTGACTGCTTCTAAAGCTGATCTTATGAGATCATAACACTTCAAATAGAGAAAACAGGAGACAAGATAAGTAGTACAACATAATATTTTTCGGAGCTCTCCTCTCCGTTTCCTATGTTCGATCTTTCAAAATTCCGAAATTTACTAAACCAAAAAATGAAATTGACCGGTCACATTGATGATAGCTGTGCAAAAACGCGATTAACGTTGATCTTAGGAGCTACGTGTTCTCCATTTCGAAATGGCGATAAAAATCGATTAGTTGGCCGCGAAGTTCCAGCCACTCATAGAACGAACGTGAAGTTGTTGTTTGAAGGAGGAACTACAAAAGGAGTGACATCAGAAATGATGACCGGAGAAACACGGAGTTAGTGACCGACAAGGCGATAAGAAAACGATGGCGGCCTAATGGGTCGTAATTAATACTAACCGCAATCCGCGAAAAGTCGATGAGATCATTGGACACATCACACACGATCTAACGGGTCAGTGACCAATGATCAACTTGCCAGGTTATTCTATGAACGATATGCTCGAATTCATATCCTCTTATTTGCAACGGATGGAACTGAAACTGCTCTGTTGGAAACCTGCAAATTGAGATCCTTGATTCATAGAAAAACTGAGTTACGGTATCGAATACAACATACAAAGTACTTTCTGTTTAGCTGGCTGAATCGTTGGCGCCGATCGAATGTAAAAAAGAGGAACTACGTGCAAAACAACCCGATTTTGTTGACTCTTTCCTAACTGATAAAACGGTTAATCAAACGCGTGATTCATTTACTAATATACTGTACGTAAACATGCCCGACGAGCGGTTACGGTATGAATTCGATATTGTTGAAAGCATCTAATGCGGTCGACTACTGGCAAACCCCTAGTATGTCGAATGATGTTTGTGGGATCCGATCTTCACGCTAAAGATGGTCCGTGCAAGCGAAGATTTAGCTCTAAGAACTTTAGGAGCTATAAGATAATACGTGAAGGCGTCAACCCAGTTTTGAGGATATCCAAAATCAGTGCGCAATACGTTCAAGCATGCGAAACAGGCCTTCTTTACAGATACGCTACCTTGTTCTCGCTGACGTTTCTTTCCCTTCAAAACTCAAAATACCAAACACAAGAATACGCTTCAGAAGAACGATTTTGTGGGAAGAGGTGTTCTAAAACGTCTTGAAACTACTCAAAAATCCCATACACGAGCGTATATTCGCAGAACACTTTCCCAAATAAACTGTTTTATTAAACACGGCCTGACTTACAAAACTGCGCACATCGATCGTGAAATTCAAGTTTCGCAAAAATCAGAGCATAAAAAAAACGAAAGCTAAACTCTACCGGCAAGCGAAGATCGACAGGCCTTCATAGAGCTCCCTCCCACACAACATTTCATCACCACGAATTTCGGTAATGCCACGACGATATCTGGGGCACAACAACTTCTAGACAAACAATGCGGTGATATGTCGAAATAAACCTCACATCTGCGGCCTCTTAATGACTCGCTCTGCGTTTCTCCCTTTAGCGCATACGGTATTTGTGGTTTCACCGCTAACCGCCGTCTTCGTCGGTTTCCCAATAATCGACTGATAACACCAACTCACCGCACGGTTCCCCTTCACATAAACATATCGATTTCTCCACTGGTACACGGCTATACTTGCCAACAAATCGCCTTCACGTGGAATCCGGTGCTAAGATCACAGATCGAATTTCGAAGAAAAACGAGTTAGTCAGTGCGAACTTGTTTGCCCGAGCCAATAGTCACAACAAACACACGGTCACACATGGTGAGCACAACTTGATAAGGTCAGCTCGGCTTCTTCTCATCGAAAAAACTGTCGTCTTCGTCCGCTGTTTTCGAAAGTTCCAGCATTTCCGTTGGGATCTGAACGAACTGGTCAGATGATTTGCACGAAAGCAGTTTTAACATTACCGTAACTTCCGCTTTCAGCTTCTTCTCAGCGGTTTTAATGGGACGCTCTTGCTTGTTAGTGGTCTTTTGAGAAGCGTCGAGCTTTTCGAATGTTCCGCTGGTCTTCTCGATTGTCCTCATCGAACGACCACTCAGGTCGCTTTCCGAGCAACCACTTTGCTCATTCCAGTCGCACGGATCTTTGACGTTCACTTGAAGTCTTCGTTGCAGGGAATTCAAAGGCTTCACAATAAGGCCATAATTCGGATATCGGTCGTTGTTGGACATCTTGTTCAGAGCAGATACAATCTTCTTAAACTCAAGTGGGACGACTTCGAAGACCTTTGGACCTGAAATCACACCATTTCACATTTGATCGCGGTGGGAAGACTACTTTCTAGCGTGAAAATGCGTTCCTTCATTGCCATCACAGCGTCCGCGTCCATCATTCCCTTCCAGGGGAGAACTGAAGTATCGTAGAGTTCGAACGCCGTGTATAGCCATGATTCCAGATCGTCGCGAGGGCAGGCGATCCCCTTTTTCATCATATTCCGGGACGCATATCGAATCGTTCCGAAGAATTCTTCTCTAAAGCAAAGCAAGTTTTTATTTGAATATTAGAACTATGCACCTACTTTCCATGTTGACACTTTGTCCTCAGAGGACACGACATTCCAAAATCGAGCAGATAGATGACGTTCTGATGTGGCCAAGCCCCAATCACAAAATTCTGCGGTTTCACGTCCAAGTGAAGAAATCCAATTTTATGGAGGGCGACGATAGCGTCGAAGCACTGCCGAGCACAGCGCGTTGCTGTTTTGGCACTAAACTGATACCATACCGCATAAAGCAGGAAAAGGGCCATACCTGAACTCTTTCTGCAGAATATCCTTTCTCAATTCATCGATGTTCGGCCCTGACAACGTCATTATCACGAATTTGAGCAGCTTATTCATACCCTTATCAGTCATCTAAAGCAAAGAATACGATTAACATTTCACCACACAATAGAATCTTACCACTAAGAAGTGCTCTGCATCTTTGGGATCTTTCGCTGCGCGAGTGCGAATGGCATCTAGAACAATGACTTCCATCTTCAGCTTGCTGCTGGAAGCGCGCACGTTGTTGAATTCGACTTTCATTGCGTGTTTTCGGTGAGTCTTGATGTCCTCCACGCGGTATACATCTCCAAAGCCGCCTGATCCGACGACGCCTTGCACCACGTAGCTGTTTTTGACACTACGGATGACGGTCTTCGGTGGCAAATCTTTTCTCCCGAAACCTTTCTCCGCTTTGGCAGGTTTATCCGAGTTTGATTTGTCCTTAGAGTCCGGACTCGTAGGAGGGTTCGGCAATGGTTTCGATGACGCTGGCTTATTGACAGCTTCCCTTGACTGGATGGCTTTTGGTGCTGTGGACTTCGTTTTCGTCGCCTTCTGGGAACTTCGAGCAGCTGCTAAAAAGGACGAATATCAAGCGAAACACGAAATTACATACCCGCTACGACAGACGCTTTTCCGGAAGCAGCAGCCTCCTGGTTACTCTCCTGGAGTCCGTTTGAGCCACTGTTGCGCTTAAATATTCCCTGAAACATATTCTGTAAGTGACTGACGTTAGAAGGCGGAAACAAACCTTCAATGCACCAACAATTCTCTTTTGGTATATTTTGTACGAAGAATCCAGGTCTTGGGAACTTCTCTCGATGTCCGATTGCTTGTTGCTTTCTCTCATCGCATGAAGGAAGATTCTAAACGTTCGAAATAAGAACAGAAGCAAGGAAAGACAAAACCGACCGGGCACACCGCTCTATAACATGGGAAATGGCTTCATGAGGCACAAGCAGAGCTTATCTAGGCAGTCTTTTAGACGTCTAAGAAAGCGTCTTAAGCTCCCATCTTCATTTCATTCTTTGCTCTTCTAACTGGTCGGTCGGTCGATCTCTCTTCCGGAGACCCGAAGCGAGGTCGACCGATGAGCCGCAAGAAGCCCCTCTTCAGCAAAGTTCCCAAACATTATGTAGGCATCTACTCGGCTTGTGAGCAAGATAAATTTTTATAAAATGCACTCAACCTATATCACAGAAAAATAAATATATACCAAGCGCTATGTCTTCAAATTACTCGTTAGCGTTGACTTCGAGTGCCTAATAACGGCTGCGATAAACTTGTTGAACTCGATGTGCCGAATCTTCATCTTTTGGGCTTCCGCGATCTTCGCTTTGGATTCATCCGTCGTACCCGTATGCGGTACGATAAGGATTCCTTGATCAGGGTCGCTTATGTCGGCCAGGTTGTCCACGGATTCGCCTTTGCAGCATCTGACCACTTGGCGGATATCCTTCCGGCTCATCGCAACATCTGCCGTGGCCACGACGGTCCATCCATTCAGCAAATCTTCTCTGGGATCGTAGATGAGCTGCTTCATCGTCTTGTCGACCTTCTTTGCGAACTTCGGGTCTTCCAGCAAATAATTCGATGCGTTTGTTAACAGGAAGTTCTTCTCGGAAGATGCTTGGATCCACTCCATCGTGACGATCGGGATCTGGCGAGCGACGGCGCAAATGATGCTCGCGGTCAGTGAGATCTTCGATGCGACCAAAAATGCCGCCGCCTCGATGTTGTCCGTTATTTCGCCTTTCAAGGCATGGACAGTGCTCCTTGCGGTCCGAGTGTCTTCGGCACTTAATTGCGCGTGCAGGAATACTTTGGTCTAAATCCACTCTATTAAACCCAGCTTCACTTTCAAAGACATACCTTTGCAGCGGCCTTATCTTTGATCAGCTCCATCAAGTCCTTCTCGATTGCTCGACTGGAGGACGGCTTCCCTTCCAGCACTTCGCTCGCTGCTATCTGCCTGGCCAGGATCTGCGTTCTTCGGTCCACTTGAGGGGACGATGGTCCCGCGGCTTCCTCTTCTGGTAGGTTGAAGTAGTCCGCGCGCATCTTCTTGACGTCGCCTTCTTCCAGGTTGTTGACGATTTCGTGCATCGTGCGAAGGGAGCTCGCGGGTCGTTTGCTCCCAACTTTCACCGGGCACGGAAACGCCGCGGCCGCTCTTTCTTCCTGAAATGGGCAAAAATAATCGAAGAACCAGTAAAGAAAAATACCTTGAACCGTCGTTTCACGGCGGCCATCGCTGCGTCCACTCGTTTCTGGGCTTCTAAAAATTCTTGCGTCGGAGGCGCCGGCACAAATCCCATCACATTTAAGGAGTCGCCGGATTCGCCATCGCTGCTGTCCTCGTCGTCGGTGAAGAGCTTCTCGTTCGATCTTCCTTCGGACATCGCTGGAAACGGAATAGCAGTTAGAAGCGCCATCGTGGAGAAATCGGCGATGAAGAGAATAAAGAAAGTGCGGCGAAGAATTCAAACGCGGTCGCGATGTTTGAAAGGTGCGATTTCCCGCGCTGCGATCGACGGACGGACATCGGGGCTCGCGGAGAGGGAAGCAACGAGTGGAACGGGGAAAAGGAGGACGCTGGCAGGGCGAAAAGAAGGAGTGGAAGAGGGAGTGAACTCGTGGCTGATTTGCGTAAATCGAAGGTGCGTAAAATTAGTGGGGTCTTACAACGATTGCTGGATTCATTGAAGGTAGGTTTTGCCATTTTCCGGTCAGTTTGGACTGGATTTCGGTAAGTGTTTCCAAGACATCAAATCCTTCATTCTTCAACGCTTCAACGCTTGTTAGGGGAATCTTCTCATGAAAAAAAACCTTTATTCCGAATAGCGATTAATTACCGTACTCATCCTCCGCACTCATGGCTCTTGCATCTTGCCGATCATCTTCAAAACCACCTCCAGGAACTCCATCTCCGACAACTTCAGACGTCCTTCCAAACATCCTGTTTTCCGCGCCTCAGTTCTTATCTCTTCAGTGATCCTTTCGTGTTCTTCCATAATCATTTCCATAAGTTTCTTTGCTTCAGATTCTCTCTTCGCGCCCTCCTGATGCTCTCTGCGAAGCTCTTCAACATTCATGTCCAGCTTATTTCCCGTTTCTGCCATTCGACCTAAAATCTCCTGCAAACTCTTCAAAGCCGCTTCCAGCTCTCCAGTCCTCTGATCCAACTTCTGGTTCTCAGCTTTCCATCTTAAGCCTTCTTCTGTACACACGAGCACTTCATCCCAAAGCAATCGCTTTTCATCCGACAACTCTTTAACCTCCACATCCTTTCCTCTGAGAAGTTCATAGAGCTCTTGGATTGTGAGCACCGATTCTTCGTCCTGACGCCGCATAACCTCAATTTTCTGTTCCATTTCAAGTTTTTCGCTCTCCAATTTGGCAGAAATATCTCGAATCGTCTTCTCTAACGCCAGTATCTCATCTTTCTTTGCTTCTAGCGTCCTTGTAGACTCTCGTTTAAACTGGCGCAGTTCTCTTCTCAGTGATAATGTTCTCGCTTCCCATTCGGATTTCTCTATGTTGAGCGCTTCTACTTCATTTTCAGCTTCTCTCAATTGACGTTGTAGTTCCTCAGTCACTACGGCATGTTCGTTAAGGTTTCTCTCGACTCTCAGTGCGTGGTTGTCCACAGAAGCCATCTGTGCCCGCATCTCCCCTATTTTCACCTCCAACTCAAAGTTTTTGTCCTTCAAACCGCTGTTTTCGGCTCTTAGCCTATCGTTCTCCGACAGGACAATTTCACACGTATCACCAACCTCGCGAAGTTCGTCTTCAAGGCGCTCCTTCTCCTGCATAACTTCACTTCTCCAGGTTCTATTCCGCTGCACACGTTCTGCGACTGGCGAAGAAATGTTACTGGAGGAAGCGAAGACTCGAAGGCTCTCCGCTAACACATTCTTCACAGGTCTTCGGCAGTTGGGACAGCTCGGTCGAGATTGTACGCTTCGTTCTAAGCAGTCCCGATGGAAAAGGTGTTGACAGTGAAGAACGATTGCCAGATCGCTTGTCCCATCAAAGATCTCCAAGCAGACCGGGCAACTTAAACACGACATTGTGGAACACTGGGAGTTCAAGTGGAGCCCCAAATGGAGAAAACAGCAAAGAGACGGTGTTTGCGTGATGCGATGATGACCAGAGATCGCTTCGCACATTTTTATCGCACATATAACAATCAAAAGATTCTCGTAAATGATTTATTTTGTTGGATTAAGCCAGGAATCACGAATCAAGGAGTTCATTTGCGTCCATAAGGTCCGTGGCCGTGGTAAACGGGGTGGTAAGCTGGGTGCACAACGGGGTGGTAGGCAGGATGGACCATCGGACGAACGACGACTGGGTGGTAGCCAAGGCCTAAAGAACTGGAAATCAGAGATACACCCAGGAAAGCTCAGTTACCAATGGGGATAATGGCGTCGATGGCGGCGACGATGGCAAGGAAAGCGAAACAGTAGAGAACGATCTTGGACATTTTCAGAGAAGATGATACTCTCGGTGCCGCGGCGGTCGCTTATATTCCGTTTGGAAGTGGAACAGGCGGAACCAGTTTTTGTTTCGGTTCGGCGATTCCAAACTGCTGTTTGATTATTGAAAAACGATCGGAAATCGGAACTTTTTAAAGTCGGCGAAACGTTTCAGTCGGCGGTCCATCTTAGGTGCCAAAGCGTTTCGAAGAAAACGCTTTACAACGCGAGGAATGCGCTTTGCGGATGGTGGTGGAGACCACATTGTGAGCCGTGAACCTGTTGGGAGGCGTTACGCCTTATGCGCACAAACCTAAAAAGGAGATGAAGCGCGGAGCTGTTGGGGAAAAAGCTTTATCACTTCCTCTTTTGAGTTTGAGCCACATTTTAGGCAGTGAGTCATTAAGTTTGCCGAGCATTTTGGGTTTTTTGCATTTGCAGAAAGAGCGATAAAGGTTGCTTCGAAAGGGTTTGACGAACTGTTTGATTGCTTCGATTTCGTCAGAGATCAACGACATCAAACTGAGAAGGGAGCTCTCCATCATGCGCTCAGATTCAGTCCTCAACGGTCCGCAGTTCATCCAACACAAAACACAGATAACAACACAAATATTCCATAACTGACATTTTGAAAACCCCAAAAGTCAAAGATCACAAAGCCTGTGTACTGATCTTTTACTCTTACAGGAAATGTCTGTTCAAAAGGCGATATTTCTGTGAGCAAGCTATTTGTATTCTATACAACAGTTCGGAATGCACAAACTGCCAGCGCAGCCAAAGTTGTTCGCAATTTGATTCAGTCCACTTTCTATTTCTTAGCAACTTCACTTCTCGCAGGGTGATCAAAGATAATTTTTCTCAAAAGCAAGATTTCAGATTATCAGATTTTAGAATTTATTTGATATTAACGCCCAGCGCGACTTACTTTCGCGTTGTTTTTACGCTCCAGCAAATTATGCGCACAAAAGAAGGATTAGGAAAATAATTTCAAGAATTTTGAGTACATATAGCGCGTTTTTCATTAATCACTTTAATCGGAGAAGAGCGCGTTTCTGAGCAACCTAAGCACTTATTAGTGAAGTGGCTACAGCATAGTACAGTTTGTGTATCTTCTGTGACTGTCTGGATGGCTTAATGGAAAAGCATGAAGACTGGCAGTCCGAAGGTCGTGGGTTTGACTCCACGAGGAAGACGTTTTATCAAAAGCGCGCTGGTTTGAGCAGTGCGAAAAAACGGCGGACATCCGGATACACCAACATACGATTTTATTATATAGGTGATGATTGAATGCGTGGGGTTCTGGTGTTTTTCGATTTGCCTCAGACGCATTTGCATGTTTGAATTTTACCATTGGCTTTCAATCACTGCCGAACGCGTTTATCCCAGTAACAAAAAATTCAAGACTACGACAAAACACTGAAGGGCGTTGTAACTACCGTATTGAAGACCTGCCGGATGAACGGAACGTCCTTGACGAACGTGTTTTCTCGCATGTCATCTGCTGAAATTTTTTGAGACAATTAACACGAACTGGATGTCCGTGTGATGTCTGACATCACGTGTCCTCCGTTCCAACCATGAGTTCGATTTGAACATTGAGCGTGATAAAGATAGTAACAATCTTCACACAATGACATTGACCCTACCGCATTAAATGCAAGCGAGATGAGCGCCACCCAAGAGAATGGGTTCACAAATTGCAAAAAAGTTACTAACCCCATTGCGGATTTTGGTTCTTCAGCTACAGTTGTTTGTTCCAAGTGGGTGTTTTTAAAATAGCACTGAACTGCGGCAAAGTTCAACTTGTCTCCGTACAAAGATCAGCGCTAGGCTTCAGACGGAGGAGAGCAAACCGAAAGTGACATAAAACAGAACATGCAACTCCGAGAGGGAGAAAACATGGAACTGCTACCCGTGTTATGAAGAAAGATGAAATGAGAACGTTTGATGGTTTGGAGGCTGGAATAAAGAGTTGGAAGAGAGCGAGGGAATGAGTTCTGGGAATCGCGGACAGGTTGTTTTGTGCGCATTCCGGAAATCGGACTACAATTATGACATCTGATCCGGGCTACATCACATGCACGTTTGCCCTCCTTTCATTCCGAATCCCCATTGAATGAAGGCGTTGCTGTGGCTGGAACTGAATAGCCATGAAAATATATTTTCGAAGTGTCGTTTAAACCATCCATTGCATATAATTAAAGTCAGTCAATTATTGTTCCAAGGCTTCAATTGAGCTTCAGTGCGTTGCAGGTCTTGATGATCTTCTCCTTCACAATCTTCTTCTCCTCGTCGCTTAGAGCGTCACTCACAAGGTCGAAATCATTATCGGTCGCAGATTTCGGTTCCTCCGTCTGCAAAGAATTTCCTTTAGACCAAATCTCAAAAGAGTACTTACGTTCAGGAAGATCACGGGCTCTTCGCTGTTCGATCCTCGTTTCACCGTTCGGCGAAGTTCGCCGGAAATATCGACCACATCCACTTCGACGGAGGAGTTCGATCCACGTGAGTGCCAGTCGTGTTCCTCGCGACAGACGAGTTTGGGTTTCGGAGTGCGACGGTAAATTATCAGGGAATTGATGCATGTGAAGCTGATTAGCAGAAAAAAGCACAGCGAAACTTTCATCGTGAGGCAGAACAAAGTTTGTGCCGGCGGAATCAACCGAAAGCGAGAGTGGCAAAACGATGAAACTGCTGTGAAACACCTTTCCTTCCGAGGGAGAGGAGGAGGAATTTAATAGTTCAAGGACTAATCCCTTAAATGATCTAAAGCCTTCGAAGACACTCAAGGCGACAACGATTAAATCGACGGAAAGAAGACGACATCGACGAACCTTTTACCCGGACAGTCCAAGCAAGCAAAACGAAGCGCTCGCAGGTGCCCATTATTCATAAACAGTTCTGCGATTACAATCTCAACAGTTTTTACGTTGCAGCATTTAGTAGGCGCTTTCCGAGAAAGAAACTAGAATGATCAAACTGGATCGAGCATTTGATAAACGCCCTCTTCGGATGGAAAAAGATAAATACGTATTCGATTCCAGACATCTCTGCTCATCGGCTAATGAAGCTTCCATTAATTAATGCTCTGCTTGGTTTGCTCCCACTTCTTGCGTTCGCGCAGTGTGGATGTGGACAGGGAAGTAGCGGGGGATGCGGCGGTGGGTGCGGAGGAGGCGGCGGCGGAGGTTGTGATTCAGGTTGTGCCGTAGCTGCGGCTCCTCCATCCTGCGGTGGATGTCCAGCACCAACTCCATCCTGTGGCTCATCTTCACCTTCATGTTGTCCACCTTCGCCTCCGGCGCCGTCGTGTTGTCCTCCTCCAGCACCTCCACCTGCACTTTCGTGCTGTCCAGAACCGACACCATCATGCTGTTCACCTCCGCCGCCTGCACCACTCGCTCCTGCACAAACGTCCTGCTGTCCACCTCCGGCACAAATTTGCAGTCCTCCGCCCGCATGTCCTCCTCCTTCCCCGGCTCCATCTCCGCCTTGTCCACCACCTCCGCCTTCAAGTAAGTCCTGTTTTTTTTTCTTTTGTTAAAAATTTGTTTGAGGCGGATACGCCATTTTCCCACCAGCTCTTCCGCCAGCCAGCTCGTACTCACAGAGTTCAGGTGGGTATAGTGGCGTGTCCGGCAATACTTACGCAACGGGAGACAGTGACATTTCTTCCTACTCTTATGGTCCCAAAGGCTCTGGTGGGGGAAACGGAGGAGCCGAGGATGGCGGAAGTGGAGGTTCCAGTATGAGTGGCGGCAGCTACTCGAGCGGGGGATCCTCCGGAGGTGGTTATTCCGGCGGAACCTCGGGTGGTTCGTCTGGTGGTTCGAGTTACTCCGGAGGCGCCTCCTCAAGAGGAGGTGGTTACGGCTCGGGTGGCGGCGGCGGCAACTCCGGCAGTGGAAGCTACTCGTCTGGTGGCTCAGCAGGTGGAAGCTACTCTATGGGCGCTGCTGCTTCTCCTTCTGGTGGAGGCGGTTATTCATCTGGGAAAGGAGGAGGGAAATACTCGACCGGAGGATCAGCCGGTGGCGGAGCTGGTGGCGGAGCTGATGGCGGTGCAAAATACGCCACGGCAAAACTAGGCGCATCGTCAGGAACGGACACTAACTCGATCCAAACGCAAACGAACAAGATTGTGGGCAGCGGCGAAGCGACTGAAGCTTCAGCTGAAGCAACCGAAACCGCGACAGAAGCAGAGACCGAGACTGCGTCTGATACCGGTGGCACAGAAACAGAAGTGGAAGCACCGGAGACGACTGAGACGGGCGGCACGGAAACAGATACCGCATCAGCGGAAACTGCAGCGGACACAGCAGCGAAGATGGCAGCCGGTGGCGGCGAGGCGGATGAGACTGAGTACAAAGAGACAGGCGGTGGAGCTGACACCGGGTCTGGAGCAGCTTCTGATGGATCCGTTGAGACGGCTGCCGACACAAGTGGATCTGCTGAGCAAACGGCAACGGAGAATGACGCGAGCAGAGGCAGTAGGGAAGCGTCCGCAGATACTTCTGCGGAAACTGTGGGAACTGGAGCATCTTCAGCGGCCGGCGGAAACTCCGGAGGGACCGACTACGAGACGGAGAGTGCGAATTTCATTACCAAAACTCGGGCTCATCGACTTATGCGCAAGTTCTTCCGAAAAGTCGTCTAAACTCCGCCAAACCTACAATTCGATATTTGACATATCACCCATAGCAATATATTTATTCGTGCCATGCAGGCGTGCTGTTCCATGTTTATTAAAATGAAACACGTCCTTATGTCTGTGACCAGCACACAAAGAAACAAGAACAATCGGATCGGACGTCGTAACGACACATTGACATTGTTACGCAAATCCAGTTTACATGGAACAAACCGGTTCAAAGCCATGTTTATGTTTGTGGGACTGTCTGCCATTTGCGTCTTCTGCTCCTTTGCACCGAAAACAGAAAATCTTAGAATGGAATTCACTCAATGAAAACACATACGCCGCCATCCCTAATAAGGATAACAGAGTTTCAATCGGTAAAGCTGGTTTTTGACTCTCGTGGCACCACGTCTTCCAATCTGTAAAACGCAAATCTCAATTTAAAACCTATTTTTAGGAACACAGATGCGTTCGCGGTTAGGAATACATCCGCGACCTCATCTGTGTTGTGATGTCCTCGCTGGACTGTATATCGGAGCCAAAAATGTCAGATCTGATGCCATTTCTAAGGGACAATTATAACAAGAATAAGGCGGATTCAAGCATTCTAGCAAGAAGAACTTTGTGCTGCCACCTACTCGAAAATCAAAGCTGTGGCCAGCAGGAAGAAGCATATTTACCGTACCGAAAGCGTTACATTGTGTCGCTCTTCTTTAAAGACCTACATATAATAACAACTGGGAAAGTCAGTGAGCAGAAATGTTTCAACTGGAAAAATCTCTTATGGGATTATACAATTACTGATTTGATGGAAGGAGCATCTGCCAGGCAAGACTTCGGGGTGCCTTTGTCCCATTAAATCTACCTTTTTTAATTGAAACTAAAACTCGTTGCAGGAATGAACAGTTCACGTTAACCGAAATAGACCCTCCGTATTTGCAGGGAAAACGACATTTTCAGCCAATCGCGAACCGAACCCGTCAAGCTACTTGCAAACGTCAACAACTGTTCAATAAGTATTATAAAAACTTTATTATAAGCCTGAATAAACAATCTGTAGCATTTAGTAAAACTCCTACGCGTTATATTATATGGCCTTGACAAGCTTCTTCTGAACTCTGCGAGCTCGAGAAAGCTGCTGGTAGCTGGCATGACCCCCGGCGTCGTAGTCAGAACCTCCACTTGAGCCTCCGCCACCTCCAGACTGGTAGTCAGAGCCGCCTCCGCCACCACCACCTCCGGACTGGTAGTCGCTTCCGGCGCTTGTATCTGCACCTCCACCGCCACCTCCGCCGCTTCCTCCTCCTCCAGAGTAGCCGCCGCCGGAACTTCCTCCACCACCGGAGCCTCCACTGCCACCGCCGCCACTTGAATACCCACCACCTCCAGAACTGCCACCAGAGCTGCCGCCTCCACCGTATCCACCTCCTCCGCCACCCGAACTCGCCGCACTGCCTCCGCCGCCCTGGGAGTATCCACCACCACCGGAACTTCCACCTCCACCTTGTGAGTATCCTCCACCCCCTCCTCCGCTCGAGCCGCCTCCGCCCTGAGAGTAGCCGCCTCCACCAGAGCTTCCGCCGCCACCGTATCCTCCACCACCGCCGCCGCCACTGCTACCTCCTCCGCCGCCTTGTGAGTAGCCGCCACCTCCGGAACTTCCGCCGCCTCCTCCGCCAGAGTATCCGCCGCCTCCACCGCCACCTTGAGAGTAGCTAGTTTGAGCAGGTGGGGGTGGAGGGGGAGGTGGAGGAGCGGCCGCACCTCCGCCGCATGATGGAGTTGGAGCGCATCCTCCTCCGCCGCCGCCTGTAAAAGAGAAATTGACTTGAGTTTTGAAGAAAACAGATTTACCTGATGGAGCTGGAGCTGCAGCGTAAGATGACGCCGCAGGAGCCGGAGCAGAGCTACCACATCCTCCTCCGCACGACGGAGCAGGAGCTGGTGCAGGAGCGCACGCTGCGGGCGCTGGTGCACACGCAGCCGGGGCTGGTGCGGGAGCGGCACATCCTCCACCGCATCCACCGCCGCCTCCTCCTCCGCCACCGCAACCTCCGCCGCATGATGGTGCCGGTGCAGGGGCAGGGGCAGAACATCCACTGTCACATCCACCGCCTCCGCCGCCACCGCAACCTCCACCGCACGACGGTGCCGGCGCAGGAGCAGAACATCCACCACCACAACCTCCTCCGCCTCCTCCACAGCCTCCTCCACCACCGCCGCCGCAACCTCCGCCGCCACCGCCTCCTCCGCCACATCCTCCGCCGCAACCTCCGCCGCCACCGCCTCCTCCGCCACATCCTCCGCCGCCACCTCCGCCGCAGCCTCCGCCACCACCACCTCCGCCGCATCCACCACCGCATGACGGCGCCGGTGCAGGGGCTGAACACCCACCACCGCATCCACCGCCGCCTCCTCCACCACCGCATCCTCCGCC
>KN166402.1:187008-200561 GCA_000757745.1 Steinernema scapterisci
GCGAGGAAGACGTTTTTTCAAAAGCGCGCTGGTTTGAGCAGTGCGAAAAAACGGCGGATATCACCAACATACGATTTTATTATATAGGTGATACTTGTTTTATACATTGCAAAGAAAATTACTAATCTTAATTTCATTACAAGTCATTTACTTGCGTCCCCAGGGATGGTAAATGGGAGGATGATAGACTGCCGGGTGGTAGACCGGATGCATGACAACCGGATGGTAAACCATGGGATGGTAGCCTGAAGATAGAGAAGTTAAGATTGTGTTTTACTGGAAATAACTAACCAATGGGAAGGAACGCTTCGGTGAGAGCAACGAGGGCGAGGAGGACGAGGCAGCAGAGAACGAGCTTGGACATCTTAGAAACGTTGGTGCTTGAGTGGCTTGAACTCACGCTTATATTCATGTGCGCAGGTGGAACAGGCAAAACCAGTTTCTTCCAGGTTCGCGAATTAGAAATTGTGTGTTTGTTCGAGAGCCGACACGTTTCGATCGCAGGTTCAGTTTAGGTGCTAAGGCGTTTCAAAGAAAGTCCAGACGAATTCGTTCTCCCAACGTGAAGAGGAGCAGATTGTGACTCGGGAACCTGTTTGCGGTGTGTCACGCGTCGTTCTTTTGGAACCGAAAAAGAAGATTTAGCGAGCTCTGATGAAACTGGCGAAGACGCAGCAGACTTCCTCGTTTGAGTCACCGTCTGGCGTTTAGCACCTGGTGGATCGCAGAGTTCGGCGAGAAACTGTTCAAGGTGTTCGGGGAATCAATGAGAGTTCTTACGAGTTGAAACTGATCACACCGCTGAAAAATCAATTTTCTGATTGCCATGGCTCCTTCAGTTTTAGCTTGTACGTCGCTTGGCCAAAACTGACGGTAGTTTAGCACCTGGTACGACGTAGATTTCCCAACTGTTCTTCACAAGACATCCGTTAGTCAAGTTTGTGTTCATGTGATGAAGAGTCATCAAACCCTTCGCTTCCGTAAACGAAAACTAAATTCGGCTGTTGACCACAAAACATATAATGCTCACCCAGCAAGCATATCATACGATATCTCCACTGCCCACACGATGACTTTTCATCGTCCATATTTGGAAACACGTAGAAAAAATTGCTTGTGCGAATGCGTTTATTCCACAATCAAAGCGCATTCACATTCACATTTTATTTGCCGTAACCGTAGCCGTGGGGTCCATAGCCGAATCCATGGTTGTGGTAGGGTCCGTAACCATATCCGCCGCCGTAGTAGGGACGGTACATTCCGGGATGCATGCCGGTGAGGCCTAAAAGCTGATATTTATTGATGATTTCCGAACAATAACCTACTTCCAATGATATGGTGGATGATGGCTTGGCCGACGGCCAAGAGGGCAAAGAGAGTGATGCAGAGGAGGACGAGGTTCGACATGTTCCAAGAAGGTCGATAGGAATGGCGGCGGGTTGAAGAGTTATATGGCGCAGCGGGTGGAACGTAACCTGTTGGAAACGAAAAAATGTTGGAGCCGTTGGAATATCATTGTTTCAACCGAACGTCCGCATGCTTTCGCTGAATGAAATGCTCGAAAGTCCTCCCACTTGAGCCTGCCTACTGATTCTGAAACTTCAGTAGCAAAACTCCAACAAAGTCTCAGCATAACGAGATTTTGACAAGGAGCTGAAAAGCTAAAAAATAAACACACGTTGAAATTACATCACACGACCGGAAATCTTCAGCAGTCCAGAAACCAGTTCGAAAAGAGTTATAAAAAGATTAAAACAATCTATCCAAGTTCACAGTTCATTTCTATTCCTTTCGCTTTACTTTTCCGCGGAAGTTGCATCCAAAATTAATCTGAGAACCGACCTTACTTCACCTCCTCCAGCTAACTTCCTCGGCCGTGGAATATTTTTTGTGAAGTGGCGGCCGCGGAATGCCGCTTCAGCCAGCTTTCTCCTTTTTGGTGACACTTGTAGTGGTGGACGACGGAGAGCTCGAATTTCTGTAATAATGAAAAATTATGTACAAGAAGAATTCCAGGCAAGCACGACTTACCTCGTCTCCAGAAGGAGAACAGGCCTCGGGGTAAATTTGGGTGCAAATGAAGTCAACCATGTTGGTAAACTCTGCCCAAGGTCCATGACAAATCAATGCTCCTAAACAGAATTGTCCAAGTTGCTTCGAGAGAAAGAATTTCTTACCGTGCTTTTGATGCGAGTGCGAGTCGAAAAAGTAGAAACTGCTCGTTTTCCTATCGAACACCAAAGCCGTTGTCCGCTGTAAGGCCACTATCATCATGTAGACCCGAGGGCATTCGGAAACAGCGCGACTAAAAAAATCACATGCTTTGCTACCGTTTCGAAACGAACCTTATAATGGCGGTGTGGACTGCCAGAAAGATCGATTGAGGAGCGCCCTTCCAGGATATGTAGTCGATTTCCTTGACGCAGTTGTGGCATGCGCGGATGGCTTCTGGGATCGTGAAGGTGTCGAAACGCGTGTGGGTGCTGAGCCTTCTCCGCTTCGTCATGGCCACCTCGTGCCGCTCGTTTCCGTCCACGATTGCGTTCAGGAGTGATGCAAGTGGGAATGTTGGACACGAGGACCGCTTCATATTCAGACCGCGAAGATCCGGAAAGCGGAGCCGCTGTTCGGTCGCTAAAGTTTCGATCAGCTTTACGCAGATCAGCGTGCATCCGCTGGACTGCGTTTCCCGACCTCCTATTCGCGACTGGGAGCATTGAAATGGGAGTTTCCACAAAGTCAAGCCATTCTAAAACTCAAAAATAGAAAAAAAAACAGGAAGTTAAAGTTACCTTATGAGTTCCTTCCACATTTGGAAAGAATGTGGCCCAGTGGCATGTTTCCTTCCAGCACTGTTCGTCGAGGAAGTTGTCGTTGTCCTCCTGGCTTTCGGTTTGCTCGGTGAAGATGCGGCGGCTTCGCAGCGAGAGGTCAGTAGGGTCAGTTAAGTGGTCAGTGTGAAGAGACCGAGCGAGGAGGTCGATTTCCGTGGGGTTGCGCTTCCTTCCGCTCAGGAGATCGACCACTCGCTGCGGAATCCTCATTTTGAATGACCCCGCAGCATTGGCTCCGGCTGTCTGTGTTCAGTTCCAGACGCTTCGACTTCTTGTTCGGTCTGGAGACGTTGTCTGCAACGATTCACATTGAAAATCCACTTTCAGACATCAGCACTGCGCGAATCAGACAAACAGAAAAACTTACCAACGGTATTTCGGCGTCTCCATGGCGTCTGGTTGGACGTCTAGAATCTGCGGCCAGACAAGCTTAGCGTCTCAAACCATTTCAGCAGACCCTCTCGCTCGAATTCAGCCTCCGCCATCACAAACACTGTCTAGAACTCCCGGCACGGAGTTCTGACTGTCCATGAGCGAGTTACGGTGCCTTTTGCTCCGTCGGCATTTCGTTCGTCGACTCCAGGGTTTGGCATCTGGTCTTTTCGATTTCTGAGGATTCCGGCATCGTTCTGAATTCTTTTATGCGCGCGCTGTGTTTAAATTGATCCGTGGCTTGTCGTGAAGTTCCTCGATGTGTCGCTCTGACTTGCAACCGTCACATTTGCTTTTCAGAGAAGTCCGTGATATGCTTGTCGTGCATTTGATCATTTCATGTTCATTATAATTCTTTAAGAACGCGTTTAAGACCTAATTTAAGTTGTTTTACATTGTTCCAGATGACCTCCGATCATAGCAGAATGATCAACAAGGGAGGCGGAAACCGTCCCTGGAAGAACAACAACAGCGGCGGCGGCAGCAGGCACAAGAAGCTCGACAACTACCAAGAATCGCTTCAAGGCTTGATGTTCACCGTCGACGGATACGAGAAGCGCGCCCGGATGGAAGTCGAGAATCTTCTGAAGCAGTACTACGACGAAATCGACCAGCGCGAGGAAGAGAAGGAAGACGAAGAAGAAGATGCGGCCGACGCCCTAACTTTCAAGGCGAAGGAAATCCTCAAGGAGAAGCGCTACGAATGGATCGACTCCGGCGCAAGGTACGTTCTTTTCTGCAAGTTGAAGAACACCAACATCTGCGAAATCGCGGAGTGGTTCGTCACCAAGTGCCAATCCCGAAACGAGAGCCGCCATCTCATGCGCCTCTACCCGGTTCTTGATACCGTCAAGTTCACCAAGGATACGGCGATCGCTGAATTGCAGAACATGTGCATGAAGCATCTGCCCACGATTCTTCAGGCCAAAAACAACCAGTGGCCGACGTACAGGGTTGATCTGACCAAGAGGAACAGCGGCAACCTGATCAGCCGCGAGGACGTCTTCGATGCCGTGGGAAACATCAAGGAGCAGATGAACCTCTTGAACACCGTCAAGCTGGTCGAGCCCGACGTCACGTTGCTCTTCCAGACCCAGAAGACGACGCTGCTCTTCGCCTACATGAAGGACTTCGACCAGAGGCGCAAATTCAGCCTTCGACCTCCCCAAGCTGCTGAAGAACCGACCGCGGAAGGAGCGAAGGAAGCCGAAGACGTTGCTGAATCGACGATGGAAGCTGGCGCCGCTGAATCCGAGGTTAAGGAACAGGCCGAGAACCAGGTTGAAGAAGCTTAGGAAACCAGGCAGCCAGAATATTTTTGTTGACTTTGTTGTTATAGTTCTTTGTGAACCGTTTCATAATCATATTCATTAAACTAATAAAGACGGGTCGGAACGTTTCCAGAGTTAGAATCGCTTTATTACATTGAATCGATGAATTTAAGCTGAACCGGTTGTTAGTGCAATTTACACATATGGAACATGGAATGTTAGAAGTGCTTAAACGCAATTAGAAACATTTGCATTCGGATCGGCCGAAAGCGTGTCAAGGACTGACGGACTGCAGTTTGCCCAAGTGACTCCTGCACCAGCTCTGAAAACGGAAAAATTAACCTTTCACTTACAATAACCAGGAAACTCACCGGCACTCCGAAATTGAGGAAATCGGGCGCCATTCGTTCGTGGCCGGGTCGTAAGCTTCGACAGAACTGAGGTACTTGAGTCCGTCGTGTCCTCCGATAGCGAAGATTCGTCCGCCGAGCGTTGCGACGCCGACGCCTCCTCGTGGGCACGACATCCCGGCGATGGGTCCCCATTTGTTCGATTTAGGGTCGTACCGCTCGCAGGTGCTGAGAGGAGCATTGTCGTCGAATCCTCCGATAGCGTAGAGGTACTAAACGATTATCTGAGTTTCAGAGCAAACGTAGATCTGACTAACCCCGTCAAGGACAGTAACTCCGGCTCCGGCGCGTCGGTTCATCATGCTTGCGATGAGGCGCCATTTGTTGAGGAGTGGGTCGTACTGTTCGCAAGAATCCAGCGAGGAGGTGCCGTCGTTGCCTCCCACGGCATACAGATACTTCCCTAAAACTAAATAATCGTGAAAATTGAATCTGAGGCTTTCCGTACCTTCCGAGGCGACTCCCACACCTCCACGTTGCACATTCATTGTGGCAACGTTTGTCCATTTGTCGGATTCGACGTCGTAGCGTTCGACCGTTTGGAAACAGGCTGTGTCGTCCAGTCCGCCGACGGCGTAGATCGCTCTGCCGAGTGTCCCTACGGCGATACCTCGGCGGGGAGTGTTCATCGGAGCAACGTTGATCCACAGGTTGCTTTCAGGGTCGAAGCACTCTGCGGAATCCAAATGGTTTGTTCCGTTGTGGCCTCCGATAGCATATCTTACATACGATTTAGTAAGCGCGATAATATCAACAAGATCTTACAATTTCCCCTCTGCGCTGACGACTCCAACGTGGCGTCGTCGAATGTTCATGTTGCATATTTTGACCCAGCAATCTTTTCTCCAGTCGTAGGCTTCCACAGAGCGGAATGGATCTCCAGCGGTTCCTTAACATGTGTTTCGTAGCTTGAGAGTTCTCGAGATAGCGTGCTTACCTCGTCCTCCCACGCAGAAGATCACACCAGCCGTGGACTTTCGAGGCCTGGAAGGCGCCCATTCGCTCGTGGGCATCGTTTCCATTTTGAGAGAATCGCCGTCCATAGAATAACTCTGCATCATCGTAGGACGCGGTGCGTAGCCAAAGGATGAAGCGATAGAGTGGGTGTGCATGAGGGAGCCACTGGTCGTGGGACTGCAGGAGAAATGGTTCGTTGCATGGTCGTAGGTGCGAAGAACCTCGCAGATCGCTTCGGACACCAGGTCACGACAGTGATAATCGCTCTGGGAGAAACATATGGATCAGCTTAAGTCGAGGAAGAATTAGCACTAACCGCGATGAGAGGGTGCATTTTGACGCAGTTGAGAAGATATGGCGCCGGTAGTTGGGATAAGCGGACGCACGAGAGAAGTTCTACGAGATGCTGTGCTCGCTCGGCCGGGTTCACTTCAATCCAGCGAATAACCGTTTCAAAAACCTACAAAACAAATATAAAATACATGATGGATCTATTCGTACCTCTTGTTCGTTCTGGACGTTCAAGTCAGAACTCTGAAGAAGAACCATCAAGTGCTTTGCAGAGATCAAGTTGAACTCGGGACACTGTGAAATGTCCTGAAATTCACAATTTTTATATCCGAACCTCTTAGGATCACTTACCCTGAAATGCTCCATTGAAAAGTAGTCGATGGCCGTGATGAGCTTCGTGCAGTTGTGCTGATCGGCAAATTTCCGGATGGACATGCAATTCGCGACGCTCAGATACTTCACCAGGAACTCTTGACAGGCTTCGCAAACGTAGTCGACTTGAAGTATGGAGCCGGCGTAGAGCATTTGTTGGACGTTTTCGCTGTTGATCGAGATTTTGCTCGTGTAAGCGTATTCGATTAGCTGCTCCAGAGCTGCAGCCGGAATGTCCTGGAAAAAACAAAGTCAAGAAAATGCTGAGAAATTTTGATGACTTGCCCTTATAATTATGAGTGGTTCCCTGCTCTCGACCATGTTGTGGGAGAACATTGATCGGAAGTAGGGAATCGCTGCTGCCAGGACGAAACGATGAGCTCGGATTCGTCTTCCTTCAGCCTACAAAATACAGTATTAAAAAGTTCAGCTAAAAGTTTTACTCACCTCGAGTTCGACGTCACAAAGAAAATCCGCAGAACGGAATTCGCTGAGGTTGTTGAGAACCTGCGCCGGATGGCTTCCGTTGGAGTAAGCCGTCGAGGAGGAGGTGGACATCGAGGCCTTGTCCACGGCGGAAACTAGAGCCGCTGACAGAGGAAACCGTTTGGACATGGAGACGGGCTTGAAGTCCATAGGTTCGATCCCTGTCATGGAATCAAGAGCTCCGCCGCCGCTGCAACCGACGCTCATCGTTCCTGAAAGAGGCGGGATAATTCTTAAAACGGCTTAAAAAACGACTGAACGCAAGAAAACGCGGGGATGAATCGCATTAAAGTATGCACAAACGATTTTCCGTGCTTGATTGATGGAGCGGAGTTGTTTTCGACGCGTTTTGTCCGCCTCGCTTCCGGAGCATAATTCCGCGCGTCATCGAGGTTCAAAGAAAACACTGAATTAAGCAAAAAACACTAAAAGGAGCGGACGGAGGGATGTCACACGATAGCCTAGAAGCGCCATATTCAGTCATCGATTGCCAATATCGAGGAGAGGAGCCTATGTATTATTGTGATGCTGCTGCCGAGAGGAGAAACGCGAGGAGTCGGAGCGGCGGCGGTGGCTGGGAGCGCGAACCGAGCTCGGAACTAGCCGCTAGGCGCTGGTTATTACCTTCAGAACATGTTTTCGGATTGGCGCGCGCGCGAAACTGAACAGTCATGCTCCGTAGCATCCAGGATAACGATCTCCTGCCGCTGCAGCAAGCACTCGGCGGGGGGCCCTCTGTGCTAACCTGCCGACGCGTTTCAGCTGACAAGTTCCCCTCCTGCTCGTCCGCGAACGGCGACGTCGGCGGCGGCGCTGCGATAACGATAAAGAAGAAAGACACGAGCGATGAAAGCGAAACTGTTATTTACATAGTGATTACATAGAACGATGTATCCGACCCCGACAGGCGTCCTTCGGAGCGAGGTTACGGAGTCGGCCCGCGGGCTCGGAAACAAACAACATGACGGAAACTGACATTCGCGTTGACGTATCGCTAACGGAGTCAAAAGCGCTAATGCGGTGTCGGGGATACCCATTTCACACCACCTAACGAGTGGCTCGCGCGAGAGTGCAACAGAAGGCGTTGCTGGATTAAACAGACGTCGGAAAAGCAGTCGTCAATGGCGGCTCACAGAGTACCAGGGAACTGAGGAACACTGAAATTGAAATTTATCGGTCATAAATAATCAAACAATCAAATCAAATCAAAGTAAAACAATAACGAGAGAAACTAAGTAAGGGGAAGTGATCGATGCTCGATTATCGAAGAGGAAAATGTAAGCGTTAGGGACTGCAACTCTTTTTCATTTAAGGTCACAACTCCGATCTAATTTAATTAAGAAACAAAAAACGCGCAGAAAAGTGGCGTATCTGTGCCATGGGAAACGAAGACCCAGTTTTTACAAGGTTTCCCAAATATTAGTGATGGATCAACGGCGCAAATGGATCTTCGAAAACGGCTGCGAACAAAGAAAAGTGCAAATAAGTGGGTTACTCGCGTAAACCGCAAAGGCGAAAGTGACTTGGGAACCGCGGGGATGACAGACTGGAGTTGATGTCATTAATCGCGTTCGCGGGATGTCATAGCGGATGTGAAACAAGATCTACGCTGGATTCCATTTATGCGGCTGCATTCAAATTCCCAGGAACGCAACCCTTCGTGGCGATCCGAGCAACTGGAAAAGCTTGATCGGAGACGAATACTCCATCACTGTAGTTGAATTCCGCGACTTCCAGCATATCCTGAAATGATAAGAGAGATTAATTCGAATGCTGACCCGAAATCCAGTTACCTGCGAACAGCGGAAACTCACATTCTTCCGCCCGATGACAACGCAGGATTCTTCATATGGACATTCGCATTTCGCCTTCAGGTCATCCGAGGAGCATTCGAAAACATCCCTTTCTGAGTTGGATTTCTTGATTTTTTCGAGTTCTGTCCTGAAAAACAAATTTTTAAGTTTGGAAAATTTCAAGGAGAAGAACGCACGTCAATGAGCTAAGAGAAACCCACGGCACGGAAACGATGAATACAATCCCAACGATCATCACGAAAAGACATAGCAATCTGGTCCACAAGTAAGCACTCATCTGAAACGACTGCTCCTCGCAAGTGAACTCGGTGGAAATGACTTCGGTTGAGACGAGAGTCTCAAGTGAGTCTCGATTCAAGATTTCAGACGTCTCCGAAATTCATCATTTAAGAACAACAACAGACTCGAAAGGATCCCATTTTTAGGAGCGTCTCAGCGCAGATCAAAAAAGTCTGAAAAGACATTCCCCGAAAACTTCAGACGAAAAAGTACGTCAAGACGTCTGTAGATCCCAGACGCCGTTCAGCATGGCCACAAAGCTTAAAAGGGACTCCTGCGCGGCGGTGATTCGTTGTGCTCCGTCGAGTAGTCACCAACCAGTCAACCGCGATGTCCGACGCCCCCGCTCCCAGCGCCTACTTCACTCCCCAGGAGAAGCCCAAGCCTAAGGGATACGCCGACACCTACGGCCAGTCCAAGCCCGACCAGTACAAGAAGGAGGACTACATGATGCGCCCCGAGAAGTAAATCCGTGGAGCTGCCGCGACGGTCGACGGGAATCTACGTTCGTGGATGTCTTCAATCTCGCAGTTCTCGAATAAATTCGCATCTAATTTTGCTCCTCTGTGTTCATTTCTTCTCCTTTCAGCTCCGGAGTTCAATATTACCTCAATTTCAAAGACGTCCCGAGTGCGAGTTCCTCTTGTAAAACTCGCACTGTTGGTCGCATTTTTTGGCCGATCGGAGGCAATTCTTCGCTAGCCGGCACCATCCGCTCGTGCTCATTTTGCCGCTCTTCGCCACGTCGTCCTCTTCCTCGCGATGCCTCCGTGGCAGTCAGCGAGTCACGTTTGCGCAGCCCTCATCTTGCCTGTGTGTACAGCGACGTGCCTGCTCAGGTCACCCCATCGAAATTCGTTTTTTTCGCTCGCTTCCCACGCGCAGACGCCGAATGTTGCGAAACGGACGCTGGTTTACAGCGCGTGCGAAGCACTTCTGAACTTTGCGGCCGCCGGCGTTTTTGCATAGAAACAACCACGATGACGCCGGTGGTTGTGACGTGGACTTCGCCAAAAGATGCGCCGCCGTCTAAATTTCGTCATCTCGCCCGGCCTCGCAGATCGCTGCTGCATGCCGAATGCCTGCCGCTAGTCGCTTTGTCCTCGGCGTGACCGCCAACGAATCGTATCCATTCCTTCCCTAAAACGTCTCCGGTTTGCGCGGCCGCCATTTTTCATCGCCGGCGTTCAGTGTGTCCTTGATCCCACTCGTGGCGGCACCCGAACTCTTTTCTTTGCTCTTTCATTCACCACCTTCTTTATCACGGCTGCTACTGCCGCAGAATTGCGCTTATCACCACCCAAAATTACGCCATCGGGTGCCGTTTCGCGTCATCATGTTTCGTGTGGTCGCTGAAATTCTGATTATATACGTTTTTCTGTTCTGCAGCTTTTGTCGTGTTGTTTTCGCTAAAACAGCAATGGCAAACCCCAACTACTCGCGGGTGTGTCGACAGGAAGTCGAGTTCCATGGGCTGAGCTTATTTTCGCGCGTGTTTTTGTCCATTATCGACCTCACATTCGAGCAAATCGATGATTTTAATCCAATTGTGTATTTCAGGTTTTAATAAGAAGCAGTGGTTAATGGGTGCATCGAGTGCGTACCTCCTGAAGTCGTCGTTGGACTTATTTTTGCTTTTAGCGCTGTAAACACTTCGCACGAGCTGTCCGACCTCGTTCCGATTTTCTGTTGATGGCCCGCTGTGAAGAAAACTGATTGATTCACTTGTTTTTGCGAAGAATGCGGTCAAAATTTCGGAAATCGTATTAGGAAATCTGTGTTCAAATGTTTATTTTTGCGTGGGAATATGTCTGTTTCGAGTTCCATTTGCGTGATACGTTTAAAACCACCGCGCTGTTTCAGGTTGCAATATTTAGAATTGCCTATTTTCTAGGCAGTGATGCTGTTACTATTGTTTAGCGTCACTATTCTAATTGGTTTTCGCATATTATTCCCAACCAACCGCCAAATATATAATCTTGTGATTAGTCACATGCGGGGCCGATTACAATATCACATTATAAAGAGGAGCGGCGAATCAGCGCATCGGTATCTGCTGTATTTTTTGGTCACGTGTTATGTAATTCCATTCTCTGCGTGCTCGCGTGTTCCTATGGCGATATAAAGGCCAGATTGGGTGTTATTCGAGTACATATTGCTCAGGAATTGCCATTTTCAGATTATGGAAGAGTCCGAAATCAAAAAAAGGACGAATACGGGAGCCTCGGACAGCAGCGAATCGTCCACCGCGTCTACCAAGTCCCTCGTCGGCAAGAATCTCCCCGGCGGCCGCTCCAAATGGTCCCAATCAAGCAACTGGGAACGTTTGTTATGGGTGCTGAAGATCCCACTCAGGACGACTCTCTGCATATCCCTGCTCACCGTCTTCTTCTTCACATATCACGGATTTATGCTTCCAGTGCTCTGGGCAAGAAGATTTTGGTATTTTTCTACTTTTACCTTTCTTTTCACTAACATATCTGAATTACAGGCCTCGCCTTTATTGGTTCTACGAAGGAAAACTGTACCGATGGCTGCAAGCATTCATCGCATCTTGGGGAATTACAGCCGGCTATTCTGGTAAGATTTATTAAGCTGACGAAATTTGTAATGGCTGTTTGTTTAGTTTATGAATACGGCGACGATATCAAAGACCTTTGTGAGGAGCGCGTGCTGGTGATGTGTAATCACCAGAGCACAGCCGACGTTCCCACCATCTTCGCCATCCTGCAGAACAAAGGAGTCGCCTCAAGAAAGGTAAAACTACATTGTAGTAAGCGGTGATAAACGAAGAATTTTTGCAGACTTTATGGCTTATGGACCAGATGTTCCGATGGACTCCTTTCGGAATCATTGGGCAGATGCACGGCGATTATTTCGTGCGCCAAGGCAGAGAAACGCGGCATCTCGAGCCGCTTCGACTCAAGGACCACCTGCGAGACGTTTATTGGGACCGCGACCGTCGCTGGGTGATCCTCTTCCCTGAGGGAGGATTCTACTACAAGCGGATCGAAACCAGTCAAGCCTTCGGCAAGAAGCACGGTTTTCCGCACACCGAATGGACCACGCTGCCCCGTCAGGGTTGCGTGAAGGCTATACTGGAAGAAATAGGCCCTCGCGAATCCGACGAGAACGAGAATCTCCAGAAGAGCCGCAGCAACAGCAAACTGAAGCTGCTGAAGGATACCGTCGACGCGCTGCGCGAAAAGAAGTACATCAAACGTAAGAATCATGAATCCAATTTATCTTCAATCTATTACGTGTTCAGAAACGCGTCCTCCAATCAAATACGTCCTGGACGTGACCATCGCTTACCCTAACGGAAACCCATTAAGTCTTATGACTCTGAGCTTGGGAACTCGCGAAGAATGCGATATCGCCGTCAACTATAAAGTTTATCGCGCGGACGAAGTTCCTTTTGGGGACGAAGATAAGCTGCGAGACTGGATGTACCAGGTTTACGTCGAAAAGGATAAGCTACTTGGTGAGTTCTCTTTAGAGCGAATCTAGTAATGACCAACTCATGTATTAGATAACTATTACCGCGAAGGCGTCTTCACAACCGGTGAAGAAGGAGTTCTCGTAGGATTCAGCTGGACCAAGATCGTGTTCCAGTACCTCTTCTGGTTTACAAGTGCCTACATCCTCGCGCACGTTTACTGGTGGCTTCTGAAGATTCCGTTCAGCATGGCCTCCCACATTCTCTTCGCCATAATCGGCTGATTTGGTCTCATCCTCACTTGTTAGGCTTTGCTTTACCTTTTTGAGCGTCATAATTTTATTCCTTCCCACGAGTATTCCCAGTTTTTGCACGTGCTAAGATTGTATGTACCTCCACTGTAATGTAACCCACCACGCCGTACCTGTACATATTCAGATTTACTGATTCTGTTTTCCTTTATGGGTCTTGCTTGAATAGGATGACTTTACTTCATTTATGTGTTTCACTTCGGAGCTTTTGTTTCGATATTTCCCAAACTCGAGTGTTCTCTGTTGATCTGCACTTTCACGTACCCTTCAGATAATAAATGTCTGTATTTATGAGTGGTTTGCTAGAATTTCAGGTTTCATCGTGGTAGGGGAATCATAGGTCGGCACCAGCTGCGGCCTTCTGCGAAGGGCCGACCCCAGTTAACTCAAATAAAACCACAGGACGCTCGCTTTCTTTAGTGAATTCAACGCTTTCCAATTGAGTACTTTTTGCACTTTAGGAATCGAACCTGTGACCATCAGATTGATAGGCAAAGCTGTTACCAGTCGCGCCATTCACATATCAAAATGAAACAACCCGACACCAGCTGAATCGGATTTTGTGCGAGTGGCGCGACTGGTAACAGCTTTGTCTATCGATCTGATGGTCACAGGTTCGATTCCTAAAGAAGTACGCAATTCGAGGCAATACCTTTT